>KV004553.1:2542-17102 GCA_001598015.1 Dorcoceras hygrometricum | reverse complement strand
TGAGATGTCGAGGGTCCAGCTTCTGCTCTTGTCTCCAACTCGAACTCATAGGCTTTAAGGTTTGCGAACAGATCGTGAAGTTCTAGCTGGTTCAGGTCCTTTGATTCCCTCATCGCCATTGTCTTCACGTCCCACTCTCTGGGCAATGCTCTCATCACCTTCAATGCCAACTCTCTGTTACTGTATTCTTTGCCCAAACTGTTTAGCTCAATCACCACAGCGCTGAATCGCTCATCGAACTCTGTCATCGTCTCTCCTTCCTTCATCTTTATTGACTCGTACTTCTGCTGAGCCACTGTTAACTTGTTCTCCTTAGTTTCGTCGTTTCCTTCGCATATCTGGGTCAGCTTTTCCCAAATATCCTTAGCTGTGGCGCAGGTTTTGATTTTATTGAACATGTTTTTGTCCTTGTCCAGCGTCTTGTATAGAATGTCCCTGGCCACATTGTCTAAGTTGGATTTATTCTTGTCTTCACTGGTATACTCATGTCTGCTCTTCTCAAGGAACTGAGGCTCGCCATTTGATAGCAAAAGCTAAATTGGCTTCATTATTTCAGCGGTCCTTCAGTGATAACCACCCACATTTCATCATCTACAGCATCCAGATGCGCTTGCAAGCGTATCTTCCGGTCATCGTAATCTTACTTGGAAAACAAAGGAATTTTGTTGTGAGAAGTAGACATATTCAAATATATAAAGCGCAGAAAACAAACTGTTCAATGACTGAGATAACGCAGGCTCTGATACCAATTGATAGGATCAATGTGGCACGAAAACAGGCCTAGGAGTTCAGAAGGGGGGGTTGAATGAATTCCTTGGTATTTTAAAATTTTCGAAACCGTTTAAAAATATTTTTACAAGCACCGCTTAACTTACGTCCGAGTTACCAGACTTAAGGTATCTCAGTTTAAATGGCTGATTTCTCGGTTAACAAAAATTGTGCGGAAAGAAACCGATTAATTAGTGAACAGTGTAATGCAGTAAATAATGCGTAATGTAAAAGTTAAGGGACAAGAAATTTGTTTCTGGAAGTTCGGATATAAATATCCTATGTCTCCCCTTCTTCCTTTTCAGGAAGGATTCACTAGAAGATTTGATTAATACAGTTCTTCTGCACACACCCGATCACCGAGCCTCGCTCAAAGTGAACTCCTAGCAACACCACAAACTATCACGCAGACTCAGCTGCTGATTTACAAGTGAATAAGGTTTTTCAAACGGCTTTTTAAGGAGCACGTTTGTTACAGACTCAAATGAATATTACAATGAGATACAACACTATTGACACTGTAAATCTTCTGGTTTCTAAAACGTACAAACGCGATTCAACAAGTGAACCAGAAGATGACTCGGGGTAAATATGTGAATGCTTGATTGAAAGTTCTTCGAGTCGTGAGAATTTTGAGAATTATAATTTCAAGGTTCAATGCGCTCGTAAAGTTGGCAGAGTAACAACAAGTAGTAATGGCGAGTGTTCTCTTCAATTCAAGTCTTCTGCTATTTATAGTCTTTGTTCACAACGGTCATTAAATTTCTCCAAAGGAAATAAAATCCCCTTTTTGAATCTCTGTAATTCGTATGCCGTCAATCCTGCTCCACTACATGGTAAATATGCACATCGTCAGAGCTAATTTTTCGATTTCCATTTCTGTGCAAACATCGTATAACGCTCTCTGTAAATATGTACTATTTACCATGGATTCATCCATAGCCCAACGACTGATTTTTAGCGTTAACCCGAACGCTGTCGTTTTAACTAATTCAAACGACGTAGTTTTACTATATGCAAACACCAAGTATCAACGAATGGTTACACAAATCACTGTAGTTCTCGACTGGTTACATAAACCACTGTAGATCCCGACTGGTTATATGATGTACTGTAGCTCCCGATTGGTTTATATAGTCCATCGACTGATAATGCAATTTTACTGTAGACAACTACTGATATGCAATACACTGTAGATAGCGACTGAATGAATAATCTACTGTAGGATGCGACTGGATACATGATCCACTGTAGCTTGCGTCTGGATAAATGATCCACTGTAGCTTGCATCTGGATTACCCATCGGATGGATACTCAACTGAGAGAAATACCTTGCGTCTGAATAACCGATCTACTGTAGCTTGCGACTGGTTACATGATAAACTCAACGTCTGAATCAATATCCCTGCGTCTGAATACCCAACGACTGGTTATACTGTAGCTCTCGTCTGGATTGCCTGTCGACTGAATACTCAACTGCTGTTATTAACCTCTGAATGACTAGATTTATCTTGTCTTTTTGTTATCACCAAAATTATAAATTTTATCCTAACACTTAAAATATCTTCAAATGTTATCATATGACTATTTAAGAGAAATAAACAATAACGATTTAGGCGGAAAAAGCCTGTTAGACAATTTGAATTGAAGAGGAAAGATCAGAGCTATTTTGAGTATAGTTGCACAGTACGCAGAGTTGGTACAACCGATATTATAAGTTAACTCAGCTCTGACAAGCACAAACAACCTTTTGCATAGCATTAATGGAGCATTTAATGCGGTGATACGATGAATATATGCAAGCAAAGGTTGTGTCTACTAGCTCATTTATTGACCGTTGAGAATGAAGAGTATATATAGCTGAAGATTTCAAATGAAGAAGCTCTCATCAATCTCGATTATTCAAGTTCTCACTTACTCTCGGTCATTGTTAAATCATTTTGGGAATATTCAAGTGCTCATTAAAAAATTCACTATGTCCCAGTGTTCAATCTCGAAGAACATTTTTGTTCAAGTTCTCATTAGATAAATCTTCGAGATATCTTCTTGTTTACTTTTGTAAACAGGTTTCATTGTATAGAAACCAGAAGATTTACAGTACTCAACTATATCGTGTTCATTGTATATTCATTATTGAGTGTATAAAAAACGTGCCTCTTAAAGCAGTTCGAAAATTACGTTGATTGTAACTTAGCAGTGTATCTGCGTGGTAGAAGTTGCTAGGAGTTCACTTGGAGCGAGGCTCAGTGATCGGGTAAAGAAAGAGGCTGTGTTCACCAAATCTTCTAGTGGAACCTTCCTGAAAAGGAAGAAGGGGAGACATAGGATCTTCAGATCCGGACTTTCACAAACAAATTCTCGACCCTTGCACTTTTACATTATTTTTATCGTATTTATTCATAATTGTTCACTGCTCAATCGATTTATTTCCGCAAATTAATTGTTAACCGAGAGAACAACTTTGGACTGAGAGCCTCAGATATAGATCACTCAGATCTGAGTTAAGCAAGGCTTGTAAAAAAACTTTTTAAGTTTTCGAAAAATCTAAAATCGATAGGAGTTCATTCAACCCCCCCTTTCTGAACTCCTAAGCTCATTTTAACTATATTTTCGATTCCATTGATCCTATCACAATTAAATAAAGTCAAAGTGATTTTAAATAATGGATACCGCGATGATTATATAAATTGAATAATAATCCTCTCCTAACTCCCATTGACGCAAAAATTTTTCGTATAAAAATATTGAGAGAAGGTGATCAATCGTCATGGTGTCTTCCTACTAACGGAATCTTCATCAAATTATCGAATGCCAAATTGAGGCAAGAAAAATTCCCTTTGTTGCTGCATCTGTATCATCATATATGTTTGTGTTTTGAATTGTTACATGGCAAGAGAATTATACATACTGATCTGTGGATTTTTTATGTTTGTATTGTTCCAAAATTGATAAAGTTTATCCAATTCCGAAGTTTGAAAGCTGAGTTTTTTTCTCAATATGTATATCACAGAAAGTTGCAGATAAGTTTGCAGTCATCAATAGATGATCGGGAAGGGTCTTATGATTTCGAAAAGTGATTTTGGTGCACATGTCGATGCTACACACCATCGGATGTAGGCAGCTCTTCATGGGTTCCGATCTGGTTTCCCACCAAATGCAAGTCGATAACACCTGATGTTAAAGTAGGTGTCCGGCTAGCCAACTGTCGGTAGTAGACTTTGTTTACTCTCATTGTAAAACAATAATTATTCATAAATATATCATGGCATTCTTTATCTTTGTTATAATTACAAACTTGTTGGATAAATACATGAAAGACATATAATAGTCATTGTACATTATAAATGAGTTCTTAGTTGGACCATCCACAACAAGGATAAAATCCCCCTGAGTTTGAGACTAACATTTGTGATGCGAAGTACCATGGTTCATTGGTAAGGAATATGCAGATGTTCCGAGCATGCAGATGGATAGTTTCTTGTTTATCTATCAAAATACCCGAGTTCGGATTTTTCAAGTGGTAATCATTTTTTGAGTAGATTAAATCCAAGATTTTGGTTGTACATGATTAGTCCTTGTTACTCGAAACATCATTGATGTTGGCGCACGGCAGATCCAGATCGTGCCCTCGATGGCAAAGTGGATGTTTAAAAATTTTGCATCTGGGACGCTCATCGTAAAAACAAAACAAATTATTAATAAAAACTTCATAGATTATTTTGATTGTTACCTTTGGTGACTTCACGCCCGTCTCCAACTATTTTGATTTTTAATCGATGATAGCCCTTCAATGGTTGAATCTCTGGTTTGTTTGCGTAATCCGATTTATGATAGTTTTCCATATTCCTTCGTTGCCTTGCACAAAAAGTCAAGCGAATTGTCACGAAAGAAATTTCCTTGTCGAGACGCACACGACAACTCGTGGCATCTACAAGGCAACGACGACGGTGGCTAGCACATCGGCGGTGGGAGATTAGAAGGTGGGAAGGCAGCGGTGTAGTGGGTAGAGAAGACTAGAGATATGATTCAATAATCAAGGTATAAGTTAATGTGTGTCCCAAATTCCATATTCATAGATGTATAGATAGAGTGAGTTGGACTCAAACACTGCACATTGGTTTCAACTCAAACAGTGCACAGTGGTTCAACTCAAACAGTGCACATTCATGTAGACTCAAAAAGTGCACATTGGTTTCAAGTCCATCAATGTGGTGACATCATAATCCCGACCGACGATCAGATATCACCAATGTGTTCAGCATAAAAAATTGATTAGTATGATGCAAAATCAAATTTTTGGACCACTAAATATGTATATGATAGGTTTACTACGAGTACTCATTTTGGAAGCCATACTCCCATTTTCCCTTCCACCATGCTCAACACTTTGAGCTCCATGTCCGTATGTGAATTGGGAAACCAGTACTTGTGCGACCCATAATGGTTCAGGGATATACCAAGTTTTAGAGTAGGTCCAACTAGCCAACTGTTGGTAGCTGGCTTTGTTGACTCTATTGTAAAAATGATCTTTACTAATTTATATAATTTATATTTACATGGCATTCTTTATCTTTGCTTTTATTACTCAAACTTGTTGGATAAAGACATTGAATGTACAATAGTGTATGATAGATGTGATAGTGGATTTGAGGGTTATCATGAAACACATCTATAGTCATTATGCATTCCAAAACAAGGATAAGGGATGCCCAAGTTCGAGACTAGCATCTGGAATGCGAAGGAACATGCTTCATTGGTAGGAAACATGGAGATGTTCTGAGCATGCATGATGGATAGTGGCTCGGAGCTCTATCGAACTACCCTCATTCTGACTTTCCAAGTGATTATCATTTGTCGAGTGGATTACGTCCGAGGTCTTGTTTGTACATAATTAGTCCTTATCTGTCAAAACATCATTGAGTCTCTAAGTGATACCTAGGGGATCATGGGTCGATGTTGCTAGACGCTTTACCATGATCCAATGGGTAGGTCGGAAAAATGTGCTTTCCGAGTCACAAGGAGTTGTGAGACCACGACTATCTGTATCCCTGAACCATTGAGGATCACACAAGTACTGGTTTCCCAATTCTCGTACATACATGGAGCTCAAAGTGTTGAGCATGGTGGAAGGGAAAATAGGAGTATGATTTCCAGATTGAGTATTGGAAGTAAACCTGTCAGATATTGATTTACTGGTCCGAAAATTAGATTACTGTTGCACACCTGCGACAGGGCGGACGCCGTCGAGTGGTCCGTCCAGCGGCGAATCAATGGCAGCTCGTGACTTAGGGTTGTGCCCCCACAGCCCGACGGGATTTTCGGGCTAGCTATCAAGAATTTTCGGGCAGACCGAAATATATTTGACTGATTTCGAGGTGTTGGGCTTCAAATGTTTTTAAGCCCAAAATTATTTCAAAATTAATTTTGAAAATTATATTTTATGAAAATTTAATTTTCTTCCTTTATATTAATTAGTGTTGAAAATAAATTATTTGACGCAATGACAAAATATGTTTTATTTATAAAATTTGATTTTATATTTAAAATATGATTTTTTTGTGAAATATTAATCAAATTGTATTTTATTAAATTGTTTATTGGTTTATTTATGTCGGTTAATTGGATTACTTTTAAGCGGGCCTTAGCGCCTCCAACGACCTGTAAGCACTCTTAGATAATGTTATTCCATAACTCTTAATTGATCATAAAACAAAGATTATTCAATAAAATCATTACCTAAGTGAATTAAATATTTTTTAAAATTTCCAACCTTCCATCAACAGTGGGTATACGTCGATTACTCGCATATGGGTCCGACTCAAATTATTGGGGGTCTTGGTGTGATGAAAAGTTATATACGCCATTGACATTTGATGTGAGTCAGATGGGTTCCCATGACATTGGCACATATTATTGGGGACGTCATGACGACCGTCCATTACAGCTCAACATGATGGATCCTCTTGACACTTGATGGTAATAAACATCATATTATTGGTTTCTTACTGGAGGTGAAGTAAAAGCATAGGGGTTTCCCTTGTTGCAGTTGGGCTCGATCTTTTGAGGGTCATGGTTGGCTGATATTATTTGGGACCATGATTTCTCGATTGGACTATGTTCATCCACTAAGGAAATTAGATTTTCCGATTTTACAAGAGGGTGGTGAAATTTTCAAAATAGTGGAAGGGTGATTCATAAAATTAAATGACCATATTTTATGTATTAGTAAATTATTATGAATAGTCATTGATGTGTCTGTTTAATATCAATATATTCGATGACTACGTGTAATCCACTTGCACTTATTGTCGAAAATAACAAACTTAAATAATAGAACTACCTTGACTGGTTACAAAAGTTCAATATTGTTCTCGCCTCGAAGAAGCTTGTACATGTATTAGAAAAATCCCCTACGAAAGAAGCTCCTGACGACATCATCCATGGTGGGACCATGATCTCAAAGCCAAATGCTACATGTTGGAATCTATGTTCAACGAACTAAAGAAAGCTTCGAGGATGATGTGCATGCTGCTGAAATACACCAGCACCTCAAATAACTGTTCAGAGAGAACCTACGAGCAAAGAGGTACACCACTACCAAGGAGCTCATGACGAGCCACATGTATGATGGGACTTCAGTACATGAGCATGGTGTTCTTATGATTGGGCTCATTGAGAAGTTTGTGAGCCTTGATCTCGAACTTCCACATGAGTGGTCATTGGATTTGCTGCTTCTCTCTCTTTCTCCTGATGTCGCTAGTTTTGTGGTTAAGCTCGATATGAACAAAATGGAGGCCAGTCTTGAAGAATTTGTCAATATGTTGGTCTTATTTTAGGGAACCATCAAAAGGACAAACATGTTCTCCTGATGTAATCATCTTTCTCTATGAACAAGGGCAAAAGGCAAAGGATCGAAGTTGAGACAGTGGGAGATAACCTGGATAATCGATCCATCTTATGTTATTTCTTGGGTATCTAAAGAATTTAATTGGATACTATTCCTATCATACCACATAAACAAAAGTGTTTGTTTCTAGAAATATCACCTTTTTGGAGAAGGAATTTTATTGGATAGAAAAGGCAAGTGATGGATCTCAAAGAAATTTGAGATCAACCCGAAGAGAGTATTGTGCCGACCACGCCTCAAGAACCAGTCGTTGAGGTACACGCTAATAGGAGATCTGAAAGGGTCCCTAGTCCTCCCGTTCAATATGGTTTCCTTGTTGAAGAGGACCAAAGTGATCCTACCATTAGATGCGATCCAAGAAACTTCAAGGAGGCAATTTTTTATGCCGATTCTTCATTATGGCTTGAATCCATGCTTCTGAGATAGACTCCATGCATACAAACCAAGTTGGTCTTTTAGTAGATCAGCCTAAAGGAATTGTTCTGTTAGGGTGTGAATGGATCTACAAGAGGAAACTTGGGCCTGATGGGAATATGCTGACATTAAAGACGTGATTGGTGGAAAATGGTTACACTCAAAGACAAGATGTTGACTACGATAAACCTTTTCACCCGTCGCTACGTTCAAGTCCATAAGAAT
Source organism: Dorcoceras hygrometricum (assembly GCA_001598015.1). Taxonomy (NCBI): domain Eukaryota; kingdom Viridiplantae; phylum Streptophyta; class Magnoliopsida; order Lamiales; family Gesneriaceae; genus Dorcoceras; species Dorcoceras hygrometricum. The sequence goes on along the minus strand of KV004553.1, from coordinate 8,788 downwards.
ACTTCTGGCCATAGCTGCATGGTATAACTATGAGATATTGTAGATGGATGTAAAGATTGTATTCCTTAATGGAAATATTAAGGAAGAGATCTATATGACACAGCCTGAGGGATTCACATCCATCAGAAGTGAACATATTGTGAGACCCAAAAGATTAGTGGAGAAATTAGTCTAATAAATCGGGTTTAGTATGGACCGGACCAGGTGTGAGCTGGTCTGGGACAGACCAGCCCTGAGCTGGTGTGCTTTAAGGAACGCAAGCTGATCTGTGTGCGTTAGAACAACTCTAGACTATTGGAGAGATCTTCGGTGTAGTAAACAGCTTAGGGAGGCTGCCGCTTGAGCGTAAGCTGTTAAGGTTATGAGAGTGTAAGCTCCCCTGTGAGAGATGGTCCTGAGCTGGATTGTGTAGTTGGTGGGTCACGAGCTGCTCTGAGGGAAACCAGCTTAGAGGTGCGTAATCTGGTAGTACTGCATGGACATGCCCGGTTCGTGGTTTCAATAGACCGGTACGGTTCATGGATACCAGCTTAGGCAAGAGCTGGAAGTGTGCGAGCTGGTCTTCATACGCGTCAACTGATTGTCCTGAGCTGGAGTGCGGTGCGACGTCGTTTAGAGATACCAGCTTAGGCGTTAACTAGATGGTAAGTGTGAGCTGGCCAAGGCGTAATCTATTCTATAGTTGTGAGCCGTTACTGCTGTGTACGCTGTGATCTGTTTAGGGATAGCAGGCCGGGTGCGTAATCTGTTCTGGTAGTGCAAGCTGGATGACATATACCAGCTGGGAGAGAAGGCAGTGTGCTGGTTAGGCCTGAACTGGTACCAGATTGGACCCTGAGCTGTCGGTGGCTACTGTTCACAGATCACGGGAGACTTGAGTTTTAAATAGAGGACTTTGACCGTGCGCATGCCAATACTTTCCAACACTTAGAGTATTTCTCTCCCGTAAGCATATCCTCTACTGTAGCGAAACCCTTACTATTCATCGAACCTTATCTCCTCCAATTCTCGGTGGTAGATGGCACAACTTGGAGCAAGGTTGGTAGCGTTGAGTTCCCCTTCCCAAGACGCTTCTTTCTACACCTCTTTTGCAGGCCTTGGTGGACTAAAAGAGCGAACGCGAAGGAGCTATAGTGCGCTGTCGGTTCGTATTCCGACCAATTGGTTCTTTCGTTCAGGTAGTTCTTTCAAGTAAGTGTTAGATCATACCTTATACTTCACTTAGAGCTAACTGTCATGGTTTAAGGGTAGGATAGAGCTGGGTTGAGCTGGTGGTTCCCAGTTCGAGTTTTGTGCTTACTGTCCCTAAGCTATTCGTTGCTGTTTGTCTAAGCAGGTTGCAATTCTGAGTTGTTCTAGGCTGTGGTAAATTGTAGCACAGAAGCTAAGGTACGGATTAATGGTTGTATTACAGCTTTGGGATAAGCTTGGATATATGTGTATGCTTGCTGGTATGTTGTGCAGTGTGTATGCTATCGTGCTGATGTTACTTACTGCTATTTCTGTGCTTGTTATTGTAAGCTTTTGCATTGGCATACATGCAATTTTCCCTGTTGAGCTCATAACATGTTAGTCGTTTGCTGTTGTGCTAAACCGTGTGTACCAAAATGCTTCTATTGAGGACGTGCGGCAATACCGTGCTCCTCATCTCCCTGCTGGTCTAATTGTTAGTCGCTATGAGACAAGTGGATAGCTACCACGCTCTCATGAGCTTTGGCAACAATAAGTTGAGTAATCTGTTTTATGATTCTGGTACAGTGTGTTGAGACGAGTGGATAGCTACCATGCTCTCACACACCTCGTGGCCCCTTCTTTCTTTCGACCTATTTCAGCTGTTGAGTTTTTTTTGAGCTCCTTTGGCTTCTCGTTTCGATTGTAGCCTACTGCCCTTGCATTCTGCTATCCTCATGCATAGCACATTCATCTATATATGTTGCTATCTAATTGCTGTTTTAGTTTACTCTCCATACTGGGGTTTGACCCTTGTCCCTTTGGGGATGTTCGGTTTGTTGTGTACCATTCAGGTTTTCCAGGTTATTCAGCTGGCCGTGGTGGTGAGTCGGCTGGTGATGCCCCCAGAGGTTGATTAGAGTGTCCCAGTTATATATCTATTGTATATATATGTGTTGGAGCTATCGCCGAGGTATGCCCCGTGCCATTGGGGTATTCAGATTTGAGTTCTGTTGGTTTGGATGCTCTGTATTTGTTATATGCAGTTTGTGAGTTATTGTAAAATCTGTATTTTAAGTATAAGTGTATTTTTAAGTTATGATTTTCAAAGTCAGGCCAAAGCGAAAAATTTTAGCCACTTTTAATGCTTTCGTAGTTGTGATTTGCATGTTTAATCTCTATTTTGTGCACCGGACCTGACATTTTGGTATCAGACCATAAACTGGGATAAGTTCAATTTGTTTTGATCACACTTGAGTCTAGGCACTGTGTCATTGTTGCATGTGCTTGACTACGTGTTATATTGTGGTGTGTGATCTTATCGTCTAAGTGTCTTCGTAGAAGCCGCCTAGAGGTAGGGGTAGAGCTAGAAGGCAGATCCCATTAGAATCTGAAGCTCAGAATGAGGTGGTGGAGCGTAGTATTCCTATTCTTGTCCATAGGCACGCGAGACGAGTTGAGGATGAGGTTGATTTGTTGGCGGCCCATGTAGACGAGATGGAGTTGATCATGGAGAGGTTTCAGCGGATGAATCATCAAACGTTCAATGATGACGAGTCTAGTTCCGATGCTGATTCCTGGTTGCAGCACATCACAGGGCTGTTTGATCGAGTGCGATAAGATGATGAGCGTAGGTTGAGTCTAGCTACCTTCCAATTGAGGAAGAATGCAGAGCGCTGGTGGAGAGGTGCTTCACAAACTCTTGAGGAGACTGGTGTGGGAATAACTTGGAACAGTTTTGTAACGCCCCAAAAATCCTTAGGACCACGATATGCATATTGTTTATTTAAAATGGCATTTCTAAAATATGTTATGCATTGTTGAAATTAATTGATTTCAGAAAATAGTGTGACGTAGCAGGTTCCAGCGGATGACTCCAAGGGTGATGCACGAGCTAGTTTAATTGAAATGGATTGAAAATATCTTTAAGGAGGTGAAATGATTTCTTTTGGAAAAGGTTTGGTACTTTACAAAATTAATTGATTTCAGAAAATAGTGTGACGTAGCAGGTTCCAGCGGATGACTCCAAGGGTGATGCACGAGCTAGTTTAATTGAAATGGATTGAAAATATCTTTAAGGAGGTGAAATGATTTCTTTTGGAAAAGGTTTGGTACTTTACAAATTAAAATGGTTAGAAGGGAGTTTTTATTAAAATACTGCAACTTGTTTAATGTGTGTCATGCTAAATATTACAAGTAGCTTGCCACTAATCGCTTCGGTATTTAAACCTGTTTTTAAAGAAAGATCTTTATCATTTTCAAAGAAATCCTCCTGTGTTCTTCAAAGTTATTTGCAGAGAAGTTCGTGTATTACTCAAGGGGAAGAATTCTGCAGGGATCAGCTGCTGTTGCAAAGCTACGGTTAAGGCAAGTAAAAGCTGTTTCTTGACTCACCATTTAAGGCATATATTCATGTTTCTGTCTTCTTGCCTATATGTTATTGTAAGTTTCGAAGTTCATGTTTTAAAATGTTTTAAACATGAAAAAGGAAAGGAAATATGGGTTCAAAATGATGTTTTGAAATGATATTGATGCTTCCAAAATGTTTTCCAGAAAGTTATGAATGTTTCAAAGAACTGAGGATTCGATTGTTCAAGAAAGTTTATGAATGTTCTTCAGTTTAAGAGTCGTAATATCAAGATTTGATAACGGTGTAATCGGTAGTTGCTAGTTGAATCATTATAAAGTATGGTTTGATAGGCAACGGCGGATGGCATAGTTGTTATTTTGATGTTACGAATGTCGAGTTATGTTCCAGCAGCTGCATCTCCTTGTTAAGATTCAGCAGCTGCATTGTTATAATGTTTACGAATGTTCTTCCTTTTGCTGTAATATCGGGATTTGATGATTGTGTAATCGGTAGTTGCTAGTTGAATCAGTATAAAGTCTGGTTTAATAGACGACGGCTGGTAGCGTGATCATTGTTTCGATATTACAAGTGTTATCGTAAAATCAGCAGATGCACTGTTCATCAGCAGGTGCATCTTTCCTTGTTAAAATCAGCAGTTGCACTTCTTTATTGAAAATCAGCAGCTGCATTGTTATCGTAAAACCAGCAGTTGCATTTCCCTTGTTAGATTTCAGCTGTCGCATTGTTTGAGTTCAGTAGTTGCGACCAGCAGTCGCACTAATTCATGTTCAGCTGTTGCATATTTTATTGTTCATCAGCTGACAGTTTGTTCATCAGCTGATAGTTGTTCATCAGTTGATAGTTTGTTCATCGGCTGATAGTTTGTTCATCAGCTATTGGTATTCAGCAGTTGCGTTTGTAAATTTCAGCAGATGCATTCCATTTTGATATTTCAGCAATCTGCTATTTCTGTGCTTGTTATTGTAAGCTTTTGCATTGGCATACATGCAATTTTCCCTGTTGAGCTCATAACATGTTAGTCGTTTGCTGTTGTGCTAAACCGTGTGTACCAGAATGCTTCTATTGAGGACGAGCGGCAATACCGTGCTCCTCATCTCCCTGCTGATCTAATTGTTAGTCGCTATGAGACAAGTGGATAGCTACCACGCTCTCATGAGCTTTGGAAACAATAAGTTAAGTAATCTGGTTTATGATTCTGGTACAGTGTGTTGAGACGAGTGGATATATACCATGCTCTCACACACCTCGTGGCCCCTTCTTTCTTTCGACCTATTTCAGCGGTTGAGTTTTTCTTGAGCTCCTTTGGCTTCTCGTTTCGATTGTAGCCTACTGCCCTTGCATTCTGCTATCCTCGTGCATAGCACATTCATCTATATATGTTGCTATCTAATTGCTGTTTTAGTTTACTCTCCATACTGGGGTTTGACCCCTGTCCCTTTGGGGATGTTCGGTTTGTTGTGTACCATTCAGGTTTTCCAGGTTATTCAGCTGGCCATGGTGGTGAGTCGGCTGGTGATGCCCCCAGAGGTTGATTAGAGTGTCCCAGTTATATATCTATTGTATATATATGTGTTGGAGCTATCGCCGAGGTATGCCCCGTGCCATTGGGGTATTCAGATTTGAGTTCTGTTGGTTTGGATGCTCTGTATTTGTTATCTGCAGTTTGTGAGTTATTGTAAAATCTGTATTTTAAGTATAAGTGTATTTTTAAGTTATGATTTTCAAAGTCAGGCCAAAGAGAAAAATTTTAGCCACTTTTAATGCTTTCGTAGTTGTGATTTGCATGTTTAATCTCTATTTTGTGCACCGGACCTGACATTTTGGTATCAGACCATAAACTGGGATAAGCTCAATTTCTTTTGATCACACTTGAGTCTAGGCACTGTGTCATTGTTGCATGTGCTTGACTACGTGTTATATTGTGGTGTGTGATCTTATCGTCTAAGTGTCTTCGTAGATCCCGCCTAGAGGTAGGGGTAGAGCTAGAAGGCAGATCCCATTAGAATCTGAGGCTCAGAATGAGGTGGTGGAGCGTAGTATTCCTATTCCTGTCCATAGGCACGCGAGACGAGTTGAGGATGAGGTTGATTTGTTGGCGGCCCATGTAGACGAGATGGAGTTGATCATGGAGAGGTTTCAGCGGATGAATCATCAAACATTCAATGATGACGAGTCTAGTTCCGATGCTGATTCCTGGTTGCAGCACATCACAGGGCTGTTTGATCGAGTGCGATAAGATGATGAGCGTAGGTTGAGTCTAGCTACCTTCCAATTGAGGAAGAATGCAGAGCGCTGGTGGAGAGGTGCTTCACAAACTCTTGAGGAGACTGGTGTGGGAATAACTTGGAACAGTTTTGTAACGCCCCAAAAATCCTTAGGACCACGATATGCATATTGTTTATTTAAAATGGCATTTCTAAAATATGTTATGCATTGTTGAAATTAATTGATTTCAGAAAATAGTGTGACGTAGCAGGTTCCAGCGGATGACTCCAAGGGTGATGCACGAGCTAGTTTAATTGAAATGGATTGAAAATATCTTTAAGGAGGTGAAATGATTTCTTTTGGAAAAGGTTTGGTACATTACAAATTAAAATGGTTAGAAGGGAGTTTTATTAAAATAATGCAACTTGTTTAAAGTGTGTCATGCTAAATATCACAAGTAGCCTATATGTTATTGTAAGTTTCGAAGTTCATGTTTTAAA
>KV004552.1:51225-104263 GCA_001598015.1 Dorcoceras hygrometricum | reverse complement strand
CCTAGTAAGGTTTTGAACGAGGCAGTGACAAAACACGTAATAAAGACATCCAAAGGGGGAGTGTTATGAAATTATTGAGCAATAATTAGTAGGTGAATAATTAGTGGTTGGATGTCTAATATTAAATAAAGTGGTTGGAACTTTTTATTATTTTATTCATTATATTTGCCTATAAATAGGCTTGAAATTTCATTTGTAAAATGTACAAAGATATACAAATCTTCTCCCACAAATTCTCTCCCATTTTATTCTTTCTCTAAATTGAGGATTCAAGAAGTTATTTGTAGCAATTTCCAAGTCATTACAAAGGTAATTACTAAATTTATTTTGTTGATATTCCATTTATTTTATATCAGTATCTTGAATTTAAGAAAACTTTGGTTTTTTAAGGAAAGAGTAGCCTACACTCTTTTTAAAAGTAAAATTATTTATTATGATTAGACTAAACATCATAACTATCAAATTTAGGTACTTTCTTGATCTTCGTCTATGAATTTTCACCTAATCTTGTAGAGTCTGACTCCATCTTAATCGATTTAAAGAAAATATAATAATCTTCGCCAATGATATGACGTTTGTAGTGGTACAAGCATTCATTTTGTAAGTAATCTGTACTCGATAAATTAATAAAAATAACATTTTTCCAACTTTTGACTTGGATGAATGTCTTAAATCAATAATTTTGATAAATTAATAAGACAATAAATTTTTGAAATGCCTATATAAATGATGGTCTCCTGAATGTTATGAATTAATAAAATTTTAAATACAAAGACAAACTAGTAAATATGATGATATTGTTGTTTGTTTTTTTTTAAATTCAAATATCTTGAATACAAAAGCTCTGATGTTACGGGCTTTTTTTTTGTTTATTGTAATTTTAAAAAATGTTTAACAAAGTAACTTAAATAGAAATGCTTTAGTAAACTACCGTAACACGCCGTCGAGATGGGCGTGATTTCATTTTGTAATTTAAAGTCACGCCCTCAGCAAAGGCGTGACTTCAAATTTTTTTTTTTATCTCGCAGTCGTCATCGTTATTTCGATTAAAAGGTACATATTTTTTATAGTGTTTATATTAAACAATTAACATTATTATTATTGTTCTGATTATTATTATTAGTATTATATTAATGTTATTAGTATTTTTATTATTATTATTGAATTTTGTATACAACATGTCTAAGGGAGTCCTTTTATAGAACGGCTTAAATATGGCTTTGTACCTGCCGATCTTCCTGAAGGGACGTTGCTTTGTCTAAGGATGTTGGTTTTTAAGTGGGCCTTAGCCCCTCCAACTACCTGGAAGCACTCTTAGAGAATGTTAGTACATAATTTTTAAAATGGATTTGAAATATTATTAAGATATTATTAAATTATCTATTACAAATTTTATCTAACAAATCATTATTTTATAATCAGTATTATTCATGAAATCATTATTTTATTTAACGTAAGAATTTATTTAATTAATAAATAATCTTTTAATTAATGAATTTTAAAATCATTATTTTATGTGCCCTAATATTTTTGTTTTTTAACTATTGATTTTTATTTAACAAATTATTATTTTGTTAAATATATGATGTCAGTAAAAGTATTATTTGGTTAACAATAAAATTTTTAACTAATGATTTTTATTCATATAATCATTATTTTATGTAATGTAGGATGTAAGTAAAAGCAATATGTATTTAACAAATTATTATTTTATGTCATATATGATGTTAGGCCATAGATTTTCATATTGAATTTAATATGTTATGAAAATATTATTATCAATATTAATTCTGATTACCTTTTTAAAATATGTGTAGGAATGGATAGTGTCGCGTTGCTTTTATACATCGGAGGTAATATTATTATAGAACATAATACGGTGCAATACAGTACTAGTGCGACTAAAGCAACCCGTGTTTCACGATCTATCAGTTTTCGTGAATTGAAGGAAAAGGTGTACAGCTTGCTAAATATTGACAGTTCAAAATTTACTTTGAAGCTATCATCCAAATATTCCTTCAATGACAAGTCAAGGTATGTCGAGGCGCATCTTGAAATTGATGATGACAACAATTTACAGTTTATGTTGGATATTAGTAACGAAATGCAGTGTATTGAATTGTTTATCGAAACCGAACCTATTGATCGACATGTAGCTGTTGATGATCCTGAATCATATATTCCACGTATAACTCAAGGATTGAATGCACTGGGATTCAATTCAGTTGGATATAATGAGGATGCCAGTACATCAGCGTTTGCTTGGCATGGAGCAACAGATCAAAATCGTTATACTTCAAACCATGATATTGGGGACTGGGACCAGTATGTCAGACCGACCTTAGAAGAAAATGTTTCATGGCCATTTTCTAGTGCGAGACAATGGAGCTTTGTTGATGACCCACTTGATATTTCACGGAACGCACATATCGGCTCCTCGGTTGGCGCAATTCCACGTGATATTGACTTAGGTCGTTCGAACCCACATGTAGACCATGAGGACCACGGACTACATGAGTTGTCGTCAGATATTCATCGTGACGACACTGATATATCTACTGAGCCTGATCTATCCCTCAGTGACACGGATGAAGATGATGGTTGTCAGGCCCCGTGCTAATTACTAACAATTAACACATAATAAGCGCATAATTACGGAAGCTTAAAATCAGGGCTTAAAATTTTTTTTCGAAATACAAAGGCCTGAACTTCAAATCATTCATTCAAAATATTCGATATTCAAAATATAAGTTAAATCAAACTCATACCACATAAATCAATTCAAAATACAGATCCCCCAAATACAATAAAACACGGGGCATCCCCCGGTTCAATACATATCATAAGTAAACTGGGACTCAGGGATGTGGGGATCGACCAACTGAACTTCCACTCGGTCCAGCTTGGTTACCTGAAACTCCTGCAAATGGGTAACACCGACCCAAACAACAAAAGCAGGAAAAGAAATACGAGGTCAAGCCTCAGTATGAAGAGCTATCAAAGCAGATAACATGCAACAAGCTATAATCAATGCTATGAATGCATGAGGGCTATCAAGAAGTCGGATAGCTAGACCAGTCTATCAACTGGCAACCCAAATCAAGCCTCTATACCACGCACAGCCAATCAGCCGGTGGAAATCATCGGTCCGTGATCATCGGGGCCCGTCAGCCCATCACAGCTCGGTGGTAGACACTCGAATCCGGTAGTCACCACTCCGACGATAGCGTTGGACTTTTCGGGCACGACTCAACAGTCGGCCAGTCACAACGTGGCACCCAATCAGGTAATCAAATCAATCTGTCAAAGGCTCAAGATGTATGCAATGAATGTCATTCAATAATCAATGCGCAATGCATACAATTCATTTCATGAAACAGAATATAGAACTCAATCAATTCCACAAACTGTAACACGTATAAACACAGAATTCACATCAGCAAATCCATAACATCGATCACAACCATGTTCACGCCTAAACTGCTAAGAGTTGCTCAATTCGTACTTCAATTCCTCAATTTACCTAACAGATTTCCTCCTGGCTCAAATCACGCAGCAGGACACTTCCTGGAAGCTGAAATCTGTTACAACACAGCTAATATCTTAGCTAAATTCTTAATCATCAACACGTTAAACCTACTGCCAGAAGTTACTCCAATTTCTACACTTCCACGAAGGCAATAACTACTAAAACCGAGCTCAACTACAAGAATTGCTCACCCAAACAGCTCACGCTAGCAGCAGAACGCTCGCACAGGCTTTCCTCAAAAGCTTCGAAGTCCAACAGCTTCGCGTTTCCACTTCCAGCGCAAATCAACTACTCAAATGGGTAGCAAACTAAGGAGCGAAGCAAGGGGAATTCAGCGCCACTAAGATCTTCCAAAAACAGAGGTTGGAATCGACAGGAAATGGCGATAGAAGAAGATGGTGAACAGTAACTCGTCGAGGGTTTGAAGGAGAAGAGATAAGAGATATCTGGCTCAAAATAATCTAAGTGTCGATCAACACTTCTATATATACCTCCTCAAAACTCACCTGCTGATTCATACAAATCAATCAAAGAAATCAGCAGGAGGCAATCAGCAGCAAACCTCTTTTCCTTTTCGTTAAATTCAGCAGCAACTATCAAATAAACAATCGCGCGCAAACACTGCAAAACGACACCGTAGCAAATATCAGCAGACAACAACTCTCGCAAGCAAAACAAACCATCTGCTGGTCGCGCGAAGTCACTCAAAACGACGTCGCATCTACTAATCCAAACGACGCCACTTTAATTACGTAAGCAAAGCTGCCAACTGCTGATCTCTAAAACGCAAAGCTCAAAACGCATCGTTTTCACTAACTCAAACGACGCCGCTTCACAACGCTAGCATTTGCGCGCCTGCTGATCAGCAGCAACCATCGCAACGCAAACTACCAGCAGCAAGGAATACGTCATGCTTACGTCACCATATCTATCGACAGCTCTCAAACCATCTGCTGATCTCTCTTCACAAAAGCATCTGCTGAACTCAATAGTCAACATTCCAAAACGTTGACTAACACGTGCCGCTCCCTCGCACAATCTCGCGCTAAACGCAAAATCTACCAGCAGCAACTTCAACTCGAACCAAAACCAGCAGATCTTCATGCGTCATGCTGACGACATCTCTGCTGATTCAAAAATTCACCAGCACGAGCTACAGTAACTTTGACCAGCGTTGACTTCACCAAAAATCGAAAATTCTCATTTCTTAAACTAACGATACAGCTTTCGAAAATCAGCAGAAACTTCAATCCTTTCGCAATTTCCTCCAAACACACGTGATTAATTCCAAATCCAAACAATTAATCACTAATCTAGGTCTTTACTCAACGCAATTGTTAATCATCATACAACACAATGAAAGTAAAGAATGCCATATAGATAAATGCGAATATCATATATAAATATTGTCATATACAAGAGTCTATAAACCCACACGCCACAAGTTGGCTAGTTGGGCATCTACTCTAACAAACGGGCCATAAATCAGGCCCACTTTGAATTGATTTCAACAATATTAAAACCAAAATTGTAAAACCTAGCACACACCTAACACATTGGGCACGGCTCTCGATCATCCCAAACATTATCTATACAATTAACTCAATTAATTGACATAAATAAAATAATCAAATTTGATTTATCCAACAAAATCATAGTTTAAATATAAAATCATATTTTAATAAAATCTTATTTTGTTATTTTAATTGCATCAATTTTGGGCTTAAAACAATTTTAGGCCCAATATCTCAAAATTTCCAAAAATTAGTTTTGGTCCAAAAAGGCCCATTGCAAGTATTGGACCAAAAACAACTCGGGCCGCCCCGGACAGGCTTGAAAAACCCTAGAATTCAAAAATCGATGCCGCATCTCCGTCCCGGAATCGCCGCACGTGCGGTGCACCACAGCCCGCACGCATGCAGCACGAGTGCTGTACGCTGTGCGTGCCCCTGTGCGCAACGCGGGGGACGGCCACCTGCGCGACCAGCTCTCGTAGGTGGGGCGACGGGTGTGCGTACGCCGCTAGCGCGCCCCTGTGTGCAACGTGTGCGCACGGGGGGCGTCCACCTACGCGACCAGTTCGTGCAGGTGGGGCGGTGGTGTGAGCACATCCGTGTGCACCGTGCGCGCACGGTTATCGGTCGACGGGTGCAACGCCCGCCGGGTTGTGTGCGACAGGCGCACAACAAACGCCGCACCGTGCGCATGGGATGTGTGGGCGTATCCCGCGATCCCCACCGCGATTTGCGTGCGGCGGCGCCCGCGGAGGCTTGCGTCGGTGGCGCGGCGGCGTTTGGCCGAAAAAAGTTTTTTTTTTTGAAAAACGTTATTTGCTGCAATTCAGGCAGAATAAGGTGTATTGACAGATCCGAGCCAAAGCTCTGATACCACTATTGGCGCAGCGACGGATCCGGATCCCGCTCCCGGGGCTCAGCGGAAGAATTAAAAATTTAGGAGCCCGGGAACGGTCAGTACACCTATATAATAATTCAAACATTCATAGGATGTTTAGAATATACCTGTCTGGCGACTAGGCGCCTGGCTCCGACTATTTCTCAAATATAAATAGCACTTCTTTGGTTGCTCCTAATCAGGTACACGACCGATTTCCAATTCCTTCATTGGAATGCACTAGAATCCCAACGAATATTTTGCGAGCAGAACCTCCTCGCCAGGACGATCGCAGCGAAGTGCGACTGCGGCGGCGGGAGGAGAGATAGGAGGAGAGGGGGAGAATTTGCTGAATAGCTTTTTGTTGTGTGTTTTTCTTTCTCCCTTCATGCCATATTTATAGATTGAGGAAAAGAGTTTGATGTAAACAAAACTTTGAACATTCGTTTCTTTGGTTGCTCCTAATCAGGTACACGACCGATTTCCAATTCCTTCATTGGAATGCACTAGAATCCCAACGAATATTTTGCGAGCAGAACCTCCTCGCCAGGACGATCGCAGCGAAGTGCGACTGCGGCGGCGGGAGGAGAGATAGGAGGAGAGGGGGAGAATTTGCTGAATAGCTTTTTGTTGTGTGTTTTTCTTTCTCCCTTCATGCCATATTTATAGATTGAGGAAAAGAGTTTGATGTAAACAAAACTTTGAACATTCGTTTCAAGAAGAACTTTGAACATTCGGTTCAACTCGAACTGTGAACCTTCGGTTCAATTCGAACTGTGAACATTCGGTTCAACTCGAACTGTGAACATTCGGTTCGACTCCCTTGATTGTGGTCTCATCATAATCCCAATCGATGATCAGATATCACCGATGTGCTCAGTTTACAAAACTGATCATTATGATGCAAAATAAAATTTTCGGACCACTAAATCTATATATGACAGGTTTTACTCTCATTAGCTAAATATGGAAGTCCTACCCCGTTAGATACTTTTGGGAAGTCATACTCCCAACCTTCCTCCTACTATACTCAACACTTTGAGTACCATATCCTTGTCTGCACGGGAATTGGTAAACCAGTACATTGTGAGACCCTCAATGGTTCAGGGATACAGCTAGCCGTGGGCTCACAACTATTGTGAATCAGAAAACATATTTTTCTGATCACCCATCGGACCATGGTAAAGCGCCTAGCAACATCGCCCCATGATTCCCTAGGTATCACTGATAGTGCCTGCAAGAACCAGTCGGTCATGGTTAGCTTATAGTACGGTCCTTTCAACTCATATATCCCGATCGAATCAATGACCATTGGTAAATCTAGAGTCGTTAGAGATTCGATAGCCATGCATACATATTGGAGATCAGAATAGAGACATCGCGAGTGCTACCAGGTAAACTCATTTACACTGAAGCACAAGAGTACTCTGGCCAGAGATTTGTCACACTATTATCTCCTCAGATAGCATAGGATGTCCTCGCACTAGGGCGAGCGGTGAATCCTTGACAACAAAGCATCGACTCCACATGATTCGTCACCTCACCCAATCTCGACACCTGATGACCCTCACGGAGTCGATAAACGAGTCAAAGTGAGGCGACTAATCATGTAGAGTCTTAATGATGTTTCGAGTAGTAAGGACTAATACATACAACAAATACCTCGGACTCTGCACTCGACAAATGGTAACCTCTTGGAGAATCTGAATGAGGGTAGCTCGATAGTTCGCCAGGAAAACCATCCATCTGCATGCTCGGAACATCACAATGTTCCCTATCAATGAAACATGGTACTCTATATCGCAGATGCTAGTCTCAAACTTGGGCGGCCTTATCCTCATTTTGACGGTCCAATCGACTAGGAACAAATTCAGAATACACAGTGACTATTAGATGTGTTTCATGATAGCCATCATATCCACTATCACATCTAACATACAATATGGTGCATTCTAGATCTTTATCCAACACAATTTTTAACATTATAAAATAATGATGATAAATAATGTCATATATAAAATGCGAATTTCATATACAAAGAGTGTTATACACAAAGAGTCATCAAAAGCCCACACGCCTCAAGTTGGCTAGTTGGGCACCTACTCTAACACCTAGGTTGTCTCAACCCATAGCATGAAGTTGTCTTCTATATTTGTCATTCTTTCTATGAGCGTCATCGACAAGATTCTGTTGAGCTTGACCTCAGTTTGGAACCTCTTACTCATAAAAATTTTTGAAGCTGGGGTTCCACTATGTCTTTCATAGACTGAACTACCAGAAAAAATTGTTCCTCAACTGGGTTCGGTCAATCAACCTCAACAAGAACTTCTTTCCCTTTGGCTGCAGGATCAGTTTTCAGCAAGAAATGAGTGACCCAGTTGATCTCCTTGATGGTGATACTTGTCGGTTTAAGGACAACAAATGTATGGATAGAATCTTCAGCTATTGCAGCAGCATCCTCCGGATGAGGATTCTCTACCACCATTTCCTCAACACCATCATCAACATCAACCGCAACAAATTCTCAAAATTTACAGAAACAGTTGCGGCAGCAGGAATAGCAGATATAGGTTGCACCAGATTAGGCCTGTTGGTGTTGGTCTTGGCGTACAGGTGCAAACACAACAATATAGTTCTGGCTATTACCTGGTGAGCCCTCTGCTGCTGGTTTATTTGTTGTGATTGCTTCACCTCCCTCTGTGGCCTTCCTCTTATCTATCCTCTTTTTGTTTATCTCATTTATTTGCTCTTGAATCTTCATGAGCTTTTAGCTTCTTCTTGGTGACATCTTCTCGTCATCACCAATCTGACGCTTCGCTTCCACAAAGTCAGATACCATAGAAGAATTTTTCATTTTATAAGTGTGAACATACTTGATATTCAACCCTTTCAATGGATGAAGAGCCACAGACTCTCCAAGGTCCACGCTAGTGAATGTCACAATCAGCTTTCTTATCTGTACTGTGTAATCCTGAGACTGGCAAGCTGAAGATGCAACCATGGAAGTGAAAATCCCAAACAAAACATTTGGCCAGTTAACCCTTATTCCAGTGCCGATCTCCACCATCACGTCAAACCATTCTGTTGTGATAGTGTCAAAGGACCCCACTTTTGTTGTCAACGATTTTCCACATATCATTCAGCAGTCGGTATTCCACCTTCATTTCCTTCTTTTTGCTTGAAGGTTTGAACAGAAAACCGACAGTGAGAGGACTAGCTTCATCTCCTCGACTACTGCAAGAGGAAGATTTCCATAACTGGTTATGCCCTACGTCGGCAAACAAATGTCTCCATGAAATCTCCTTCGTTATTATCACCTGATTTCCAGCCACAATGCTCACAACTCCTCAATCTATCACCAATGCTCCTCCAAAGAATTGAATAGGACCTCTTCATACACCGACCCTGAACTCTCAGAAAGCCTCATCTGACTCCAGAGTTCAAACATACTAACCATATCATCATCAAGAACGGTCAGAACGGATTCAAAGTTGACCTGTAGAGCGTTAGCAGTCAAGGATGACATTTGCAATGTAGATTGAAGAGGGTGAATGTGACGCACAAACCCAACGAATTGAAGTAAAAGATGAAATGCGGAAAATAAAGGACTAAAACAATAAATTGGAAGCTGTATTTCCTTCCAATAAGATCGAATACTAAAAACAAATGGTACGATCAAGGGGCAACGAAACCAGCTTAGAACAAAATATAGTTCGAATACAGTCGGATATTACAACATTCAAATTCTATGTGAATTCTTCATTGTTGTAATATATCTTAATACAGTTACAAGAAGATCAAAAACGACAATGACATCGCAGAAACGCAGGCCTTTGACAAACACACGCAGCCCCAAGCTGGTTAAGCTCGCGCCTCCCTCCTGTCCCTGAGCTGCCTCACCTGCATCAGGAAAACTAGTGAGCCTAGGGGATCAGCAAGTAAAAATGAGGATAACAAGATCATAAAACGCAGGCATAACTGAGCATGATACAATATTTAAAGGAAGTTAGCTGAAATTGAAAGCTTTCTCATAAACCAGATCGGGACACCAGTCTGGATCGCTATATTTTCTTTGTGACTTATGGCCTAGAAGCTCTCATGTTGGTCCTGGTGCTTGCTATTATCTTACCTGAATTCAGGAAATTTATTGTGATGGGGTATTACAGTTATACCATAATCTTTGTTCCCTTCCTGGTTGACCGGGTCCTCTATGCCATAAGTTCTTAAACTGAAAATCACTTCCTTTAACTGAATGAAACAACTACTATACATTGCTCTTGATCGAATATCGATCACTGAAACTGGTAGATTCACTGCTATGAAACTCATTTTATTTTTAAAACTTTACTGAGTATACAGTTGGGCTGCGAGCTGGTGGCAACTGCAAACCAGCTCGAGTGAGAAAACAACTTACGAGTGTGAAAACAGCTTACGGGTGTGAAAACAGTAACCTAAGCTTTGGAACAAAAATTCAGCTTTCGAAGGCCACTCAGCTTTGAAAAGCCAAATCAGCTTAGAAACGAACAACACAGATCAGGCCAGGAAATTAGACCAGATCAGCTTAGAGGGCATGAAGGTACTACACCAGCTTGGTGAAAACCAGCTTAGTTGCTGGGTACTGTACCAGCTCAGACAGTTCCTAAACAAACCAGTTCAGCTTATCCAACCGTAACATAGTCCCGATCAAAGCAGCACCGCCTATCCGTTCAGAGTCAATGTCCAGACTTTTACAGCACACCGGAACAAGAAAATTCTCTTTGCTTATCTTATCTTGAACCTGTACAACTCAGCATTTTGAAAACACAACTATCTTTGCTAAAAGATAAACTGGTATTTTCCTCAAACTAAAGAATCATAGCCGTGAATACATAACTTAAACATAAACATGAACTGACTGAACTGAACTAAAACATATCGGCAAGAATACAGCAGAAAATAATGAAGCAATATATGTTTTCCAGATGCAGCAAGAATCAACTTTACTTGTCTAAGCTGAGAATCGCTACGAACAGATGGTCTCGGCTGGATTTCACCTCAAGCACACGCTGCGAGCTTCTAAGAATTTTAGAGAACTGAAGACTTTTTTGCAAACGAATGAGCTCTAGAACTCACGTAGACAATCATATATGAGAGTATGATTAGTAGTAGGTAAAAGGTACAAGATCAGCCATGGGTCACCATACCTAATCCTTGCAAAATTACTAAAAGTCCCCTACTACTATTTAATTTGTAAACTTATTGCACATTTTTGTAAAAACTAATCTCCCATCCAAAAGCATTTTATTTAAATCTGCACCATCTCGGGTTTGTGCTTGGAGTGAAATCCTTCCGGAAACCTTCTGGAGCATGCTTCTAAGCTGAAAAGAGAAAAAATTAGCTTAGATGAAATAAACTAGCTTGAACTAAAACTAGATGCTCAATTAACAAAACAACCCTTCAAAGGAAAAAGGCTATCAATTGTGGTCCTATAGATTTTGGGGCGCTATAGTGAAGATAACAATTTAGGGATGCAAAAAGCTTTTGGAATGAAAATCCATTTAAAATGCAAAGAGATTTTTGAAAATGTAAAAGTGAAAATAACTATATATGGTAAAAATACAGAGATGTGTGAACTGTGAAAAAACATGGGTATACGTGTCACTCTTAGAGTAAAAGACGTTTGAAATGTAACTCATGTAAACGTATGATTTAAAAATATTTGAAAAGACATTTTAAATCTCAACCGTTCAACTTTTTACTATATCAGGTAGGAAACAACTTTCAAACACCGTGATAAGATCTGATAATATATGTATCTAAACTAAAGAAGATTGGTTACCCCTGAACATAAGCATACTCAGTTTAGACATAAGCATACTCAGTATAGGACACAAATCGTAGATTTTTCTTACTTGTTTGAACAAACGTTCCCCCTGAACATAAGCATACTCAGTTTAGGACATATCTAAGAAACACAATGTGCTTCAAAAATACGAAAACTTAGCTTCCGGCAGAGGCTTTGTAAATATATCAGCTACTTGATGATCTGTTGGTACATTCTCCAGTCGGATGTCCTTTTTCATCACATAGTCCCTTATAAAATTATCGCATATCAATATCCTTGGTCCTTGAATGCAGCACAGGGTTCTGAGTAATAGCGATTGCACTTGGTTTGTCACAGAAAATGGGTGCATCAATGGTTTCAACTCCGTAGTCTCTAAGTTGTTACTGAATCCATAACATTTGAGCAAAACAGCTTCCAGCTGCTAAGTACTCGGCTTCAGCAGTAGATGTAGCTATTGATGTTTGCTTCTTGTTGAACCACGATATGAGTCTATCACCCAAGAACTGAAAAGTTCCAATTGTGCTTTGTCTATCTATTTTGCAACATGCGTAATTTGCATCAGAGTAGCCAATCAAATTGCAACTGGAATATTTGGAATACCAAATACCCGCTTTCTGAGTGCCTTTTAAGTATTTTAAAATTCTTTTTACAAAGACAAAATGCGATTGTTTTGGATCAACTTGGAATCTAGCACACATACGCACAACAAACATGATTTCTGGTCTGCTATCAGTTAAATAAAATGGAGATCCAATTATTCCTTGACACATTGTTACCTCAACGAAGTACCTGCTTCGTCTTTATCTAGCTTGATGTATGCACTCACCGGAGTAGCTGTAGTTGAAAATTTTTCCATCCTAAACTTCTTCAGAAGTTCCTTGGTGTACTAATCTTGATTGATGAACGTACCATTTGTTGGCGCAGCGGTGGATCCAGATCCCACCCCCGGTGTGGCAGCGGAAGTTTAAACTTTTTGCATCGGGTGAATCAAATAGTAAAAAATTAAATCATTCATATGATGTTAGAATTTTTTACCTTTGGCGACTTGGAGCCCGGCTCTGACCAGTCCGCAGGGGGAGATGGCCCTTCAAAGGTTGAACTCAAACAACGCCTGGTCCGATCCACGACATGAATCCCAACTCCTGTACTGGTTTGTACTAGAAAACCAGCAACGTATTGTGGATGGAATATCCATGCCAAGATGGCCGGAACGAGGTCCAGCGACGGAGGCCGACGGTAGCGACATCAGAGAAAATGTGGTCGAGAGAGGGGATGGAGGGAGAGAGTGAGTCGTGCAAACTTTGGTTGCTCAACTTGATGCATTTGAATAGCTCCTCCAAAGCCTCTATTTATAGATATTTCATGGGTCAAACTAGGTTGATGGGTCCAAGGCAAGCCCAAGCCTGATCCAACCAGCTTTGAATCCATTGTTGTGGTTGCATCATAAATCCGATCGACGATCATATCGGATCGATCTGCACAGTTTTCAAAACTGTCCATTATGATGCGAAAATAATTTTTCAGACCACTGAATCTAAAAATAGCAGTTCCACCCCATTAGCTAAAATGGAAGTCATACTTCCACAGTTAATTTTGGAAGTCATTCTCCCGACCTTCCTTCCACATTACTCAACACATTGAGTACCAAATCCGTACGGGATTTGAGAATCTAGTACTTGTGTGACCCTCAATGGTTCAGGGATACAACTAGACGTGGGCTCACAAATCCTTGTGGCTCCGAAAACCCATTTTCGGACTTACCCATCGGACCATGGTAAAGCGTCTAGCAACATTGCCCCATGATCTTCTAGGTATCACTGTTAGTACCTGCAAGAACCAGTCGGTCATGGTTAACATAGTACGATCATTTCATCTCAAATATCCTGACCAAATCAACAACTATTGGTAAATCGAGAGTCGCTAGAGATTCTGTAACGTCCAAAAATCCATAAATACATAAATTTAAAGTTTAATGTTTCGAGTGATCTATTTGTAATTCTCATCGTTTAATCAGCTTTTGTCTGTGCTGATTCTGTTTCAGCTTAGGAGCACGATTTAAGAGAGCTGTCCGGTCGAGTAAAGAAAGCATGGTTCACCTCTAAACAAAATTTTTTTACCCAATCGATTCGGTCCAAGTTTTCATTTTAAAAATGGAGTAGTGTTTTAATTAGAAGTAACACTTTTAAAATAATTGTGTTTTGCTTAAAATATCTTTGAAATGTTTCGTATAAATACTTGCAAAGCAAAAATTCACAATCATTCACAAACCTTCAAATAAAGGAAAAGACTTTTGAGAAGCAGTGCTCTCTGAGAAAAGAAACCAACCGATTCAAATTTTTCAAAGCAACCGATCGTGCTTATAAGCTGTTCAAAGTTGGATAAATCTCTGTCAATCGTTGTTAGTTTCTTAGGCAAGTAACTTCTGTTTCTTGCTACATATTGGAAAACATATATTGCTTTCCTCTTGTATGTTTGAGTCAATTTTAAAGGTTTGAGAAAGATTTTGAAGTTTTTAAAACAAAGAGATGATTTCTCGATGAATTTTATTTGTTGGAGTTTTCAGAGAAGTAGTTCGAAAATGTTTAAAATGTTTGAGTTAGTTTCTTCTAAAAATTTATGGGATGTACGAAAGTAGCTTAACGTGAAAGTTCTCTTGATGTTTCCTTAGATATTTTTTTTTCACAATAAGGAAATCTTCTAATCTGTTAGTCATTATTGAGCTAAGTTTGCGATCTTCTTATTTTCCGGAGCTGATCTTCAGTTAAATTCTGATTTATTCCCAAAGCTGAGTTGAGCCCGTGATCTGATTTCTCAACCAGAGCTGTTTTACGTTCATGATTTGATATCATTGTCTAATTTAAGTTGGCTTTGTTTGTGTCGGCACAGCGGCGGATCCGGATCCCGCTGTCGGAGCGCAGCGAAAATTTTAAAATTTTAACAGCGCGGGAACGGTCAATACACTAAAGCAAATCTAAACATGCATAGGATGTTTAGAGAGTTACCTTTCTGGTGACTAGGCGCCTGGCTCCGACTATTCCACAAAATGGAGATAGCACTTCAACGTTTGAATAGCTCCGTCCCTCCAATCTGGTCCACGATCGGAATCTCAATTCCTTCGCTGGTTTGTACTAGAAAACCAATGAAAGTTCTGCGAACGAAATC
Organism: Dorcoceras hygrometricum; assembly: GCA_001598015.1. Lineage (NCBI taxonomy): Eukaryota > Viridiplantae > Streptophyta > Magnoliopsida > Lamiales > Gesneriaceae > Dorcoceras > Dorcoceras hygrometricum. The sequence goes on along the minus strand of KV004552.1, from coordinate 89,357 downwards.
TCCTTGCCGAGGCGGTCGGAACAAATTCCAATGACGGCGGGAAAAAGGCGAGGAGGAGAAGGGGAGGGAAAAAATTAACTGAAGGGGAGATAGTTCTCAACCCAACTTGAAGTTTTATTTGTCAATACAACTTTTGGTGCGAGTAAAATGAATGCCCCAATGCCCCTATTTATAGATTTTCATGGGCTTAAACCAGGTTAATGGGCCTGGCTCGGGCCCAGGCCTAGTGAACATTGGTTTCAAGTCCATCGTTGTGGCTTCATCGTATTCCCGATCGACGATCAGATTGGATTGATCTACACAGTTTACAAACTGAACATTGATGTGAAAACAATTTTCAGACCACCTAATCCAAAATAGCAGTTAGGCCCCTATCAGCTTTAAGGATAGTCATACTAATCCAAGCTAATTTAAGAAAATCACATTTTTATCCCCAGTTAATTTTAGGAAGTCACACTTCCATCCTTCCTCCTACTATACTCAACAAATTGAGCTTAATTTATGTACGGGAATTGAGAAACCAGTACTTGTGTGACTCTCAATGGTTAAGTGATACAAATAGCCGTAGGCTCACAACTTTTGTGACTCCGAAAACATATTTTCGGACTTACCCATCGGATCATGGTAAAGCGTCTAACAACATCGCCCCATCATCCCCTTGGTATTACTGATAGTGCCTGAAAGAACCAATTGGTCATGGTTAGAGAAAGTACGGTCCTTTCAGCTCAAATATCCCGATCAAATCAATTACCATTGGTCAATCGAGAGTCGTTAGAGATTCGATAGCCATCCATACATCTTGGAGATCAAATAGTGACATCGCATGTGCTATTAGGTAAACCCATTTACTAAAACACATCTAGTACTATGGCCAGAGATTTGTCACACTATTATCTCCTAAGATAGCATAGGATATCCATGCACAAGGGCGAGCGATGAATCCTCGACAACGAAGCATCGACTCCTACATGCATCGGGACCTCACCCAATCCCGCCACCTGATTACCTCAACTGAGTCGGTAAACGGGTCAACATGAGGCACCTATCATGTAGAGTCTCAATGACATTTCGAGTAATGAGGACTAATCTGTACAACCAAGACCTCGGACTTAATCCACTCGACAAATGATAACCACTTGGGAAGTCCGAACGAGGGTAGTTCGATAGATCATCAGGTCACTATCCATCTGTATGCTCAGAACATCACTATGTTCCCGACCAATGAAACGTGCTACTTTGCATCGTAGATGCTATTCTCAAGCTCGGGCCATCCTTATCCTCTTTTAAACGGCCCAATCGACTAGGAACTAGATTAAAATACACAGTGACTATTAGATGTGTTTCATGATATCCATAAAACTCACTGTCACATCTAACATACACTATAGTGCATTCAAGGTCTCTATCCAACAATCGTAATCATAATAATGAATATAAACAATGCCATAAAGAATGCGAATTACATAAATAAAGATAATTATACATAGAGTCAACAAGAACTCACACACCACAAGTTGGCTAGTTGGGCACCTACTCTAACAATCTCCCACTTGCCCTAAATCCAACTACTCATCAGACATAGTCCCATTGCTTCACGATGTGTTTCTAACAATGGTTCTGGAAAGGGCTTCGTAAGTGGATCAGCAATGTTGTCTGTAGAGGAGACTCTCTCAACTGCTATGTCACCTCTAGCTACAATATCCCGGATTTTGTGGTATTTCTCAATATGTGTTTGGATCTTTGGTGAGACCTAGGTTCATTTGCTTGCGCAACGGCACCCATGTTGTCACAGTACATTGGGACTGGACCTCTTCAGGAAATACACCCAACTCTTGGACGAAATTCCTCATCCAAACCACCTCTTTAGCAGCAGCTGATGCTACGATGTACTCAGCCTCATTGGTTGAATCCGCGATGGTGTCTTGTTTGGAACTGTTCCAATAGACAGCACCACCATTGAGCATGAATACAAATTCAGAGGTTGACTTCGAGTCATCCACATCGCATTGGAAGCTAGAATTAGTGAAACCTTTCAATTTCAGTTCACCACCCCCATAGACCATGAACAATTCTTAGTCCTTCGTAAGTACTTAAGAATATCTTTCACAGCCTTCCAATGCATTTGGTTGGGTTTGGATTGGTAGCAACTTGTGATACTCAGAGCATCGACATCCGATCTAGTCGAGATCATACGTAATACTACTTATTACCGAGGCATATGGCACACATGTCATAATCTCTATCTCCTCATCAGTCTTCTGACATATATACTTAGATAGAGTGACCCCATGGCACATAGGTAGGTGTCCTATCTTGGACTCTTCCATAGAGAACCTCTTAAGTATGATATCGATGTGGGTCGCTTGGGTGAGTCCGAGCATCCTTTTCGATCTATCTCTATAGATCTGTATTCCCAAAATATAGGATGCTTCACCAATGTCTTTCATCGAGAATCTACTAGACAACCATAATTTAGTTGACTGTAGCATTCCTACATCATTCCCAATGAGTAGAATGTCATCAAAATACAGTACAATGAATATCACAGCATCCTTAACTACCTTCTTGTACACACATGGCTCCTCGGGATTTTTGATGAAACCAAATTCTTTAATCGTTTCATAAAACCTTGGGTTCCAACTTCTCGATGCTTTTTGAGACCGTAGATCGATCGCTGAAGTTTTCATACTTTATGATCACTTCCTACGGGTGTGAATCCCTCAGGCTGCGTCATATAGATCTCTTCCTTAATGTTTCCATTAAGGAACGCAGTCTTCACATCCATTTGCCATATCTCATAGTCGTACCATGCGGCTATGGCTAGAAGGATTCTAATTGATTTGAACATTGCAACTGGTGAAAAGGTTTCATCATAGACAACACCTTGCCTTTGAGTGTAACCTTTTGCGATCAGTCGCGTCTTGTAGGTCAGTACCTTACCATCAGGCCCAAGTTTTCTCTTGTATATCCATTTGCATCCAATAGGAACTATTCTTTCGGGAGGATTTACAAGCATCCAAACTTGGTTCGAATGCATTGAGTCAATCTCAGATTGCATGCTTCAAGTCACAAATTAGAATCAACATCGGAAAATTACCTCCTTGAAGGTTCTTGGATCACATCCAACAGTTTGATCACTTTGATCATTTTCAAGCAGGAAACCATATCAAACAGGAGCCCTAGGAACCCTTTCAGATCTCCTAGGTGTGTCCATATCAAGGATTGACTCTTGAGGTGCGGGAGATTCACTTGGTTATTCAGTTGGTTCTTGAACTTCTTTGAGTTCTACTATCTTGCCTTTTCTATAAAGTAGAAATTCCTATTACTATCAAGGATTGACTCTTGAGGTGCGGGAGATTCACTTGGTTATTCAGTTGGTTCTTGAACTTCTTTGAGTTCTACTATCTTGCCTTTTCTATAAAGTAGAAATTCCTATTACAGAAAGGTGGTATTTCTAAAACAAACACTTTTGTTTCATTGTATCTTAGAAGCAGTGTCCAATAGAATTTTTTGGATACCCAATGAAGTAGCATAAGATGGATCTATTATCCAGCTTATCTCCCACTGTCTGCTTCACGTAAGCAGGACATCCCTAAACCCTCAAGTACGAGTACCTGGGTGGCTTGCCCATCCATATCTCATATGAAGTTTTATCCACTGTCTTGGTGTGGACATTTTTCAATAACATTACAGCTGTTTTGAGAGCATAGACCCAAAATGAGGTAGTTAGTTCAGTGAAGCTCATCATAGATCGAACCATGTCCATAAAGGTTCTATTACGACGCGCCGCTGCACCATTTAGTTGTGGTGTGGCCGGAGGGGTCCACTGTGAGAGAATCACATTCTACTTAAGATAGTCTTGAAATTCGGCACTCAATTATTCTCTATCTTGATCGGATTGAAGTGTTTTAATACTTTTTCTCGGTTGATTTTCTACTTCAGCATTGAATTCTTTGAACTTTTCAAAGGATTCAGACTTGTGCTTCATTAAGTACAGGTACACATACGTAGAGTGATCATCGGTAAAGGTGATGAAGTAGGTGTGATCGGACTTAGTACCAATGCTAAGTGAGCCACACACATCAGTATGGATCAAATCCAATAGGCCTTGAGCACGTTCAGGCTTGTCCGTGAAGGGCAATTTTGTCATTTTTCCCTTAAGACAGGATTCACAAGTTGGTAAGGAGTTAATATTAGACATATTAAATATGTCGCTCCTAATCAGCTTGTCCATCCTATTTTAGGAAATATGACCTAGCCTAGCGTGCCAAAGTTGTGCCGGGTTCAAACTATCGTTTTTCCTTTTGATTGTTGTTGTATGTGTTTCCACATCGTGAGTTAGAACTTCTCTCAATTTTAAGTTGCACAGATCATTTTCGCGTTCCCCTATTGTAACGCCCAGAAATCCTAATTACATGGAAATGAGTGCATGACTAGGAGAAAATTAATTTTTGAGTAGTATGTGTCATTTTATGCGATTTAGTGTTAATTTCATGTTTTATGATGTTCATGTCATGTTTTAACATGATTGAGTTCTAGACGTATGGACGAGACTAGGGACGACCGAGATGAAAATTATTTGAAATTTTTAAGCCCTCATATTTTTAAGAGCTAAAACTTATATTTTTAAGCAGTAATTACGAAAAATTAGATGTTTATAATTATTAGTGGAGGGGAACCCGTTTTTCGCTTATACGGGCTGTTTTAGTGGACTTTCTACATTTTAAAAATTAGGAGGCTTTATGTAATGAAAATTGAAGATTTAAAACTTAAGTTTAGAGTTTTATTAACATTTTTGAATTAGTGAGGGGTTAGTATAGGAAAACTCTAGTATTTTCCTAATTAAAAACATTGGAGGGGTCATTTTGGACATCACTCATTTTCCTAAACCTAGTTATTTAAAACCCTAGCCTCCTCCTCCCTCCTCCCTCACTTTCACGTCGCCTCCTCCCTCCCCAAGGTTCGAAATTCTTCAAGTTTTGGTGTGAATTTCAAGGTTTGATCGTCCCACCGCTTGTCCTCCTTCCCGGTAACACATTGTCTGCATAATTCTTCAATCAAGGCATGTTATATATCTCCTTTTCTCATCATTTACGTTATATTATACTGTTTTTAATGAATAATTGCATGAATTGTATGTGATTTGATTGATCTATGCATAATATTTGAGATCCATGCATGTATCATAGTTTATAACGCTTGTTTGATTCGTTTCTTGTGATGCTTCGGTCTTGGGAGGTTCAAGGTACTAAGATTCGAGTCTAGGTGGCCTAAGTGTGGTCCATAGATGATCATAGGATGGCTAGAGCACGGTTGAACCAAGGCTGGACGTGCAGCCGCATGGCGTCGAGCGCCGTGTGCGAGCTGCCTCCTTCTTGTGCGTCGGCCGTGCGGTGTGGCTCACGGATGGGTCCGTGGATGGGTCCAGGGGAACCGGCTGGACCTGGGTGTGGTCCAGCCGGTGGGGCTCCGGCCATGGGCGGCCGGAGCAGGGAGGCTGAAGGGCGAGAAGCGGCGTGATCGCATGGGACGACGCGACGTGTGTGAGTTGAGGGTTTGCATGTGCATGGGCCGGTTCGGTTGGGCAGGTGGGCCGGTTCAATCGGACCGGGTTGAGTCAGTCGAGTGTCAGGTCAAATATTTTAATTTCGGTCCAAGTTATTTTATTTTTGGGCCGGATGGTTTTATTTTAAAAGATTAAGTCTAATTTTAGCATATTGGGTCGAATATTTTTAAAGTCAAACTTTTAAGTCAAAATCCTTTTGATTTATGGGCCTTATACTTTTATTAAATTTTAAAGTCAAAATTATAGTCAAGAGGACTTTTATTTAGTCAAATTTTATGTTTGATTTTAAAGTAAAGGAGTGAGTATTTTATAAATTTTTTAAAGTTTAATTTTAAAGTTGTAACACCCCAAAATACATAAGACCATAATTTTAACCCTTTTTTATTTTTAAGGGCCATGTTGATATTTTCATGTTTGGATTTCAGCTTAAGTTCGTGTTGTTTATTTAAAAAGATGATTTCTTCATTTCAGATTTGAAATACGGTGCAGAAGGTTTCCAGACAGATATCGCCCCAAGCATGAGACGCGAGCAGATTTCAAATTTCGTTCGAAAATGCTTTTAAATGAGAAAATTGTTCTTTTCAAAACCTTTTGTCAAATTTCCAAATTCGAAACAGTGGATGGGAGTTTTTAATAAATCTTTCAAAAAGAACATGTAGTTGGTAGGATATCTGTTGGGTCCCTGTTTTCGAAGGAAAGATCAGCAGTCGCGCTCGTTAAAAGACATTAGAAAATTTTGCGCGCTGCTATGGAGCTGCAATAGCTCAAGGTTCTTGAACATTTAAAAATCACAAGAGCACCGGAGACAGATCTGGTATGATTTTAAAAATCATGCGGAAAATACCAGAACTGAATCCTAATATTTTAAAACAACTCAAACAGATTTATGTGCAACATAAATCTGTTTGAGACTGTGCAAGTGCTTAACTTTAAACGCAAGTGCAAGCAGCACTTGTATGGACTCCTAGACTCCACAAATGCACATCAGCCGCAACTGTGTGACTAACTACATACACAAGTTTAACGTCATCGTGCTTGGACGGGACCTGTTGTGAAATGGGTTTTGAGATTCATTCACTAATGAATGTGAATGAATATCTGTGTGTGAGATTGTTACAATGAAGCTCTCAACTCTCTGTTTCTTACACACTAGGGAAATTTCTCTACACAAGCTAATTAAAACTTAGCAATCGACTCTCGTGAAAGCTCCTCTCTAATGGCGGTCGATTGCTTCGTCTTTCTGTTCATTTTCCCTCTACTGGTGCACTGTGCAATCAACGTAATTCTGCAACAACCAACAGTCTCACCAGCCTCCTCTTCAATGGCGCTTCTCGAAGTATATAAGCCTCTGTTTGAATATAGCCGTTAGACAGTGAATACAAATCTTTTCTGCGCTTGTCACGGCTAAATCGTCGTCTTCCCAAATGTGTGCAATGCTCCTCTGTAAATTGTACTATTTCCCAGAATAGTACAAATCTTGTTCCCTTAATTCCAGGCAATTTGCATGACTTAATCTCAGCCATTGATTCTTCCATCTTGAGCGTTGATTGCGTTGAATGGCTGAATGTTCTCCAACAAGTTGTTCAACAGCTGTTCGCTCAGCTGCCGTCTTTTCTTTGTCACAACACTTCGCGCAATAGCTGTTTCTTTTCTGCGTCTGGTTGTCCCTCCTTTGCAATTCACTTCGCATCTGGTTTTCCTTTTCATTGCTGCGACTGGTTGTCCAGATGTTTGATCTTGAAGTGCTTGCGACTGGTACATCATCTTGCGACTGGATGCATATCAACAGCTGGTCTATTGTAGCTTTCATCTGGATGTACTGTTGATTGCGTCTGGATGTACTTGCAGCTGGTTGTCCAGTCGTTGGTCGTGAAATGCTTGCGACTGGATTTCCCAACGACTGGTTAGATCAAACAATGTCGTATCAACTTATTCAAACGACATCGTTTGCTATGCATCCTCGACTGGTTGATTATACTTCACTGCTGATGTGTCTGGATGTACTGTAGCTGCCTGCTGGTCATTCTTAGAAGAAGTAGAAATAGTGAGGCTACACGGTGTTCCAGTTTCCAATATTCCATCCAGATGGCCCCATACGAAGCTCTCTATGGTCACAAGTGTAGAACACCTCTTCACTGGGATGAGATAGGAGAACGAGCTGGTTTAGGACCGGATGTGGTAGAGAAAACAGCTGTGGCTGTTAGGAAGATTAGAGAGCGGATGAGACCTGCACATAGCAGACAGAAGATTTATGCAGATAATATACGACGAGAGCTGAGTTTTGAGGTTGGCGACATGTGTTTTTTAGAGTAGCTCCGATGAAGGGAGTATTGCGTTTTGGAAAGAAATGAAAACTGAGTCCCATATATATTGGGCCTTATGAGATTCTGGAACGAGTAGGAACATTGGCTTATCGTTTAGCATTGCCCCCGCATCTGTCCGCAGTGCATAGTGTTTTTCACGTATCGTCTTTGAGGAGGTATATTCCCAACCCGTTGCACGTATTTACCCATGAGCCAATTCAGTTAGCACCAGATCTAAGTTACGAAGAGAGACCAGAGAGGATTCTTCGAGAGAGATTAGGAAGTTGAGAAACCGTAGTATCCCTATGGTTAAGGTGCAATGGTCTAACCAAGCAGAACGAGAAGCTACGTGGGAGACCGAAGCTGATATGCATAGTTTTTACCCAGACCTGTTTGGTAAGTAATTTCGAAATGACGAAATTTCAATAAGGAGGGTAGAGTTGTAGTGCCCCAAAGATCCATAGGACCACAATTTTAACCCTTTTTAATTTGAAGGGTCATGTTTATATTTCTAGATTTCATATTTTAGACTTGAGACACGACGCGGAAGGTTTCTAGGCAGATTTCACCTCAAGCACAAGACATGAGCAGATTTCAAATTTTGTTCGAAAATGCTTTCAAATGGAGTAGATTGTTCTCTTCAAAATCCTTTGACAAATTTTCAAATTTAAAACAGTAGATGGGAGCTTTTTGCAAATCTTTCAAAAAGGACAAATAGTTGATAGGAATCCCATGTTTACTCGAGTGTTTTCACCTAATGACAATCATGCTCTCTTTATGATTTTCTACGTGAAGTTTGAGTTCATTTTCACTTGCAAAGAAATTTCATTTTGTTCTCTCAAAACTCTAGAGCTCGTGGTTGGTGTTTGAGGAAATTGTCTGCAAGAAAACCTGCTGGCTTCGTATTTCCAGTTTAAGGCAAGTAAAATCTGATTCTTGCGACGCCATTTAAAGCATATATTGTTTTTCTCATTTTTGTTTGCTTGCCTGTTTATTTTAAAGATATAGCAATGTTCAAACATGTTTATGAAGATGAAAGATGTTCATTGTTGTTTTCTGTTTTAAAACCCTCTAGCATGTTTCAATGAAGATATAGTTGATTTCAAAACCACTGAGCTTACGTATTCTAGTCATGGTACGAGTATGAAGTTCTTTCTTCTAGTGAATGGCGGCATCTGGACTTGACTCCAAGAAATCGGTGATGCTGGTCGAATCTGGATTTTGTTCCGGTTAGATAGGTGGAGCTGATCTTGGACGTCGTCGACATGTTGCAGCAGTTCTGTAGCCAGTTCTGTTTTTTCTACGCTAGATGATCAAATTTGAATTTCCCTGTCAAGTCTGTTTCCAGATGTCAAATCTGTTTCGTGAGTCAAATCTGTTTCACTCTTAGAGCACTATTTCTACCGTCACACCTGTGTTTCCACTAGCGAGACAAACCCACGAAGCCAAATACTGTGTTACACCAGCACTATTATTCTATAGTCAAATCTGACACGCTGACGATACTGTTCCTTTTATTTGTTTTAAAACCCTCTAGCATGTTTCAATGAAGATATAGTTGATTTCAAAACCACCGAGCTTACGAATTCTAGTCATGGTACGAGTATGAAGTTCTTTATTATAGTGAATGGCGGCGTCTGGACTTGACTCCAAGAAATCGATGATGCTGGTCGAATCGGGATTTTGTTCCGTTTAGATAGGCGGAGCTGATATCTTAGACGTCGTCGAGATGTTGCAGCACTAGTTCTGTAGCAAGTTCTGTTTTTTCTACGCTAGCGACGAGATTCTATGATCAAATCTGAATTTCCCTGTCAAGTCTGTTTCCAGATGTCAAATCTGTTTCGTGAGTCCAATCTGTTTCACTCTTAGAGCACTATTTCTACCATCACACCTGTGTTTCCACTAGCGATACAAACCCAGAAGCCAAATCTGTGTTACGCCAGCACTATTATTCTATAGTCAAATCTGAACACGTTGACGATACTGTTCCTTTTAGGTCATATCTGTTTTAACGTCACCGATACCATAGTCAAATCTGTCTTCACAATTAAGATCCGTTTTGTGCCCGTACTATTTTCGTCAGCCAAATCTGTTTTCACTCCAGCAAATAGACCCCAAAAGTCAAATCTGACGCTCAGTGAGATTTTAAAGAGAAATGAGTTTCAAAATGAATTGAACCTCGATGATGTTCAAATCTATTTTCTTTCATATATGATTTTAAAGGAAGAAAAGTTTAGTTTTAAAAGGATTCATGGCGTAGATAACAGACGGTCATAAAGGAAGGGTGAGCAACTGTCAAGACAGTTGCCCCTTCGTAAAGGAAGGGTGAGCAGTCGTCGAGCGTGTCGGTTTCCCCTTCATATAGGGCTTCATGCCATAAATACTGAATTCAGAAGTAACTTGATCAAGTGTCTACGGACCTAAGGAGAGCTTCTAAGCCATAAATCACAAGGAAAATAATGATGAGATTTGAGTTATTTCCCTAATCTATTTCTAAGAAAGATATTTATAATGAAATGCATTCCTTTAAACTAAGTTATGTTAGGCTATGAAAACGTTTGCCTGCATGAAGTGATTTTGTTATTCTCAGATTTTACTTGCTGAGCCCCTAGGTTCATTAGCTTTTAAATGGTGCAGGTGAGACCGATCTGGGCAGACAGGCGGCGGGAGCTGAACCAGCTGTGGTGCATGTGTTTATCATTGGCCAGCGATTCCGTGTCCTAGTTGTTGTTTTTTATCTTTTGACAAATCTGTATTAGATTCATTACAACAATGTTGAATTCATATAGAATTCCAGTAGTTGTAATATCACACATTGAAATTTATATCAAATCTGTTATCCAGATCTGTTTCCGCTATTATTTGTTTGGCGCCAATTGTGTTTGTAATTCGATTTTCTTTATGTTGTAAGCAATACAGCTTACAATAATTATCATTCAGCCCTTCTTTTCCTTTCATTATTTTGATTCACTCCAAATCCGTTGACACTCACGGGTGTGGGCATCACAAAAGTTATGGGTCAAGTCATGTTTAGGGTTAAGTTTCATTTAAGGTTAAGTCTAGGCTTTTAGGCTTAGAATTAGTGGGCCAGGCACCTGAACCAGTCCTTGAAAGGATTAGAAAATATAGAAGCCCGTGAATATAAAATGTAGAACCCATGAATATATATCTAATTATATAAGTAGTATTTTATGTATAGAATATGATATTGTTTTAAATGAAGGAATTAAATATATATTGATGGGCCAAGCCTTTTAAATTTTCATGTTTTTATGAAATGCACGCATCATGAAAGTTTTATGAAACATTAAGGCATGAAAAAAATATTTCTGAGGGATTGAAGTGATTTGTGGCAAGTTTACGATGGGCGGAATCGGGATACCGGAGCAAGGGTTGCGGCCAAAGCCATCGGAGATGTTTATTTATTTCTTTCTTCAAATTTAAGTTGTTGTTGAGAAACGTTTTATTCGTTCCTTAATTAATATAGAACATTATTTCCGTTTCTATGCTTGATAGTGATGGATATTCTTGACATTTTGCCAATTCGATTTGCACTATTTACAAGAAAGAATGTTTAATTGGAATTGGGGAACGCGAAAACGATCTATACGCCTTAAAATTGAGAGAAGTTCCAACTCGCGATGTGGAAGCATACACAACAACAATAAAAAGAAAAAACGATAGTTTGAACCCGACACAACTTTGGCACGCTAGGCTAGGTAACGTTTCCTTAAATAGGATGAACAAGTTGATTAGGAGTGACATGTTTAATATGTCTGATATTAACTCCCAACCAACTTGTGAATCTTGTCTCAATGGAAAAATGACAAATTGCCCTTCACGGGCAAGCCTGAACGTGTTCAAGACCTATTGGATTTGATCCATACTGATGTGTGTGACCCACTTAGCATTGGTACTAAGTCCGGTCACACCTAATTCATCACCTTCACCGATGATCACTCTAGGTATGGGTACTTGTACTTAATGAAGCACAAGTCTGAGTCCTTTGAAAGGTTCAAAGAATTCAAGGCTGAAGTAGAAAATCAACTGGGAAAAAGCATTAAAACACTTCGATCCGATCGAGGTGGAGAATACTTGAGTGCTGAATTTCAAGACTATCTAAAAGAGAATTGGATTCTCTCACAGTGGACCCCTCCAACCACACCACAGCTCAACGGTGTAGCGGAGCATCGTAATCGAACCTTTATGGACATGGTTCGATCTATGATGAGTTTCACTGAACTTCCTGATTCGTTTTGGGGCTATGCGCTCGAAACGCCCGTAATGTTGTGGAACAATGTCCACACCAAGGCAGTGGATAAAATTTTATATTAGATATGGATGGGCAAGCCGCCCAAGTACTCATACTTGAGGATTTGGGGATGTCCTGCTTATGTGAAGCAGACAGTGGGAGATAAGCTGGATAATAGATCCATCTTATGTTACTTCATTGGATATCCAAAGAATTATAATGGATACTGCTTCTACTATCCCAATGAAAAAAAAATGTTTGTTTCTAGAAATGCAACTTTTCTAGAAAGGGAATTTCTACTTGATAGGAAAGACAGGATAGTAGAACTTGAAGAGGTTCGAGAATCAACTGAAGTACCAAGTGAATCTTCCGCACCTCAAGAGCCAATCCTTGATATGGACACACCTAGGAGATCTGAAAGGGTTCCTAGGGATCCTGTTAGATATGGTTTCCTCCTTGAAGATAATCAAAGTGATCAAACTGTTGGATGTGATACAAGTACCTTCAAGGAGGAAATTTTTGATATTGATTCTAATTTGTGGCTTGAAGCAATACAATATGATATTGACTCAATGAATTCAAACAAGTCTGGACTCTCGTGAATCCTCCCAAAGGAATAGTTCCTATTGGGTGCAAATGGATATACAAGAGAAAACTTGGGCCTGATGATAAGGTATTGACCTACAAGACGAGACTGGTCACGAAAGGTTACACTCAAAGACAAGGTGTTGACGATGATGAAACTTTTTCACCAGTCACATTGTTCAAGTTAATTAGAATCCTACTAGCCATAGCCGCATGGTACAACTATGAGATATGGCAAATGGATGTGAAAACTGCGTTCCTTAATGGAAACATTAAGGAAGATATCAATATGACGCATCCTGAGAGTTTCACATCTATAGGAAGTGAGCATAAAGTATGCAAACTTCAGAGATCGATCTACGGTCTCAAACAAGCATCGAGAAATTAGAACCTGAGATTTGATGAAACAATTAAAGAATTTGGTTTCATCAAGAATCCCGAGGAGCCATGTGCGTATAAGAAGGTAGTTACAAATGCTGTGACATTCCTTGTACTTTATGTTGATGACATTCTACTCATTCGGAATGACGTAGGTGCTGCAGTCAACTAAAGTATTGTTGTCTAGTAGATTCTTGATGAAGGACATGGGTGAAGTTTCCTATATTCCGGGAATACAGATCTATAGGGATAGATCGAAAAGGATGCTCGAACTCACCCAAGCGACCTACATCGCTACCATACTTAAGCGGTTCTCTATGGAAGAGTCCAAGAGAGGACACCTGCCTATGTGCCACGGGATCACTCTATCTAAGTCTATGTGTCCAAAGACTGATGAGGAGATAGAGTATGACACATGTGTCATATGCCTCGGCAATAGGTAGTATTTGTATGGTATGATCTCAACTAGACCAAATATCGCATATGCTCTGAGTGTCACGAGCCTCTACCAATAAAATCCTGGCCAAATGCATTGGAAGGCCATGAAAGATATTCTTAAGTACTTACGAAGGACTAAGAATATGTTCATGGTCTATGGGGGTGGTGAACTGAAATTTGAAGGCAACACTGATTCTAGCTTCCAATGCGATGTGGACGATTCGAAGTCGACCTCTGGATTTGTATTCATGCTCAATGGTGGTGCTGTCTCTTGGAAGAGTTCCAAGCAAGACACCATCGCGGATTCAACTACTGAGGCTGAGTACATTGCAGCATCAGCTGCTGCTAAAGAGGCGGTTTGGATAAGGAATTTCATCCAAGAGTTGGGCGTAATCCCTAAAGGAGTTGGTCCAGTCCCGGTGTACTGTGACAACACAAGTGCCGTTGCGCAAGCAAAGGAACCTAGGTCTCACCAAAGATCCAAACATATACTGAGCCACATAATCCGGGATATTGTGGCTAGAGGTGACATAGCAGTTGAGAGAGTCGCCTCTGCAGAAAATATTGCTGATCCACTTACGAAGCCCTTGCCAGAACCATTGTTTGAAAAACATCACAAAGCAATGAGACTGTGTCTGATGAGTAGTTGGATTTAGGGCAAGTGGGAGATTGTTAGAGTAGATGCCCAACTAGCCAACTTGTGGCGTGTGGGTTCTTGTTAACTCTATGTAAAACGATCTTTATTTATGAAATTCACATTATTTTATGGCATTCTTTATCTTCATTATTATGATTACAATTGTTGGATAATGACATTGAATGCACTATAGTGTATGTTAGATGTGATAGTTGATTTGATGGCTATCATGAAACACATCTATAGTCACTGTATATTCTAAACTTGTTCCTAGTCAATTGGACCGTCCAAAAGAGGATAAGGGCTGCCCGAGATTGAGACTAGAATCTGCGATGTGAAGTACCACGTTTCATTGGTAGGGAACATAGTGATGTTCTGAGCATTCAGATGGATAGTGACCTGGTGATCTATCGAACTACCCTCGTTCGGACTTTCCAAGTGGTTAATATTTGTCGAGTGGATTAAGTCCGAGGTCTTGGTTGTACAGATTAGCCCTCATTACTCGAAACATCATTGAGACTCTACATGATAGGTGCCTCACTTTGACCCATTTACCGACTCAGTTGGGGTCATCAGGTGGCGGGGTTGGGTGAGGTCCCGATGCATGTAGGAGTCGATGCTTCGTTGTCAAGGATTCACCACTCGCCCTTGTACGTGGATATCCTATGCTATCTGAGGAGATAATAGTGTGATAAATCTCTGGCCAGAGTACTAGATGTGTTTTACGTAAATGGGTTTACCTAGTAACACATGCGATGTCATTATTTGATCTCCAAGATTTATGTATGGTTATTGGATCTCTAGCGACTCTCGATTTACCAATGGTCGTTGATCTGATTGGGATATTTGAGTTGAAAGGACCGTACTGTACGCTAATCATGATCGACTGGTTCTTGCAGGCACTATCAGTGATACCTAGGGGATAATGGGGCGATGTTGCTAGACGCTTTACCATGATCCGATGGGTTAGTCCGAAAATGTGGTTTCCGAGTCACAAATGTTGTGAGCCCACGGCTAGCTGTATCTCTGAACCATTGAGGTTCACACAAGTACTGGTTTCTCAATTCCCGTATGGAAATTAAGCTCAATTTGTTGAGTATAGTAGGAGGAAGGATGGAAGTGTGACTTCCTAAAATTAAATAGGGTGGAAATGCAATTTCCTTAAGCTTGGACTACTATGAATATCCGTAAAGCTTAAAGGGGCCTAACTTCTATTTTGGATTAGGTGGTCCGAAAAATTATTGTCACATCATAATGCTCAGTTTTGTAAACTGTGTAGATCGGTCCGATCTGATCGTCCATCGGGATTATGATGAAGCCACAGCGATGGACTTGAAACCAAAGTTAATGGGCCTGGGCCCGACCCAAGCCCATTAACTTGGTTTAAGCCCATGAAAAATCTATAAATAGGGGACCTGGGGTTTTCATTTGAAACACACCAAAAGCTGCTCAGCTAATATTTTCTCCCTTCCTTTCCTCCCCTCGCCGTCGCCTCCGTCGCCGCCCGCCGCCGACGCCGTTGGAATTTATTCCGACCATTCCGACAAGGAGATTCCGTCCGTGAAACTTTTGTCGGTTTTCTAGTGCAAACCGGCGAAGGAATTGAGATTCTGGTCATGGACCGGATTAGGAGGCCGTAGCTGTTCAAACGTTGAAGTGCCAATTTCCCCGTGGAATTGGTCGGAGCCAGCGCCTAGACGCCAGCAAGGTATATTCTAAACATTCTGTGAATGTTTTTATTATTATATAGGTGTATTGACCGTTCCCAGACTCCAAATTTTTAATTCTTCCGCTGCGCCCCGGGAGCGGGATCCAGATCCGCCGCTGCGCCAACACCAAGTGCCAGAGAACTCACCCTGGTCCATGCAGACTTGGCCAGAACGTCTGCTTCAGATGTGGTTTGCCAGGGCATATGATTAAGAATTGCCCAAAGACTAGCAGATGGTGACCAGTAGAGCTTTTGTGATGACAGCTGAGCAGGCCAATCCAGATTCGACGATGGTTACGGGTAAGATCTTGATTGCTGGTATGCCCTCCATAGCTTTGATAGATTCAGGAGCTACCCATTATTTTATAGCATCCAAGTTTGCTAAGAAGGTACCCATCAGACCTGACCAAGTAACTATTGGCTTTTGCGTAACAGTACCCTCGGGAGAAGAGTTAGTATCATACGATCTGTTTCGAGATTTAAAACTTATGCTTCAAGGGCGACTGATTACCACAGATTTTATTGTGCTACCGATGCCCGAGTTTGAAATGATTTTGGGAATGGACTGGTTGACCAAGTATGGAGTAGTAATTGACTTTAAGATCCGAACAGTAGTGGTTACCCACCCAGAGGAGGCTCGTTACGTTTGAGGCCAATCAGAATTGGAGGATTCCGCGCATTATATCAGCTCTTAAAGCTCAACGCTGTTTGAGGAAAGGAGGGGTAGGATTCTTAGCAAGACTAACACCCTTAACTACAATTAGTACTTTCAGATGTGGAGGTGGTAAATGAGTTTCCCGAGGTTTCCCCAGAAGATATCCATGGACTACCACCAGAAAGAGAGCTAGAATTCGCAATTGATTTAGTGCCAGGAGCAGCACCTGTATCCAGACCACCCTATCGCCTAGCTCCATCATAAATGAGGGAATTGAAGGAACAGATCCAAGATTTGTTAGATAAGGGTTTTATTAGACCGGACACTTCCCCGTGGGGTGCCCCTGTTTGTTTTTTAAGAATAAGGATTGGAGTTTGAGGTTATGTATAGATTACCGAAAGCTGAATAAATTGACCATTAAGAATAAATATCCCCTTCCTAGGATTGAGGATCTTTTTGACCAGCTGAAGGGATCCATAGTCTTTTCTAAGATCGACTTGAGATCTGGATATCATCAACTGAAGATTAAACCAACTGATATCTATAAGACAGCCTTTAGAACCCGCTATGGCCATTATGAGTTTTTAGTAATGCCCTTTTGGACTTACTAATGCAACCTCAGCTTTTATGGACCTGATGAATATAGTTTTTCAACCATTTTTGGATCAGTTCGTAGTTGTGTTCATAGACGATATTCTTGTGTACTCTAAGACTAAATCTGAGCATGTAGACCATCTGAGTACAGTGCTTCAAGTTTTGAAGAGTAAGCAGTTGTTCTCCAAGTTTAGTAAGTGTGATTTTTGGTTGGAGAAAGTTGCGTTCTTAGGTTACATTATATCTAAGGATGGATTGGAGGTAGACCCAGCTAAGGTGGAAGCTGTTCATGGTGGCCAGTTCCCAAATCTATTTCAGAAATAAGGAGTTCTTGGGTTTGGCCGGATACTATAGGCGATTCATTCAAAAGTTTTCGAAGATAACAGTACCTTTAACCTCGCTAACAAGAAAGCAGGTTAAATATGATTGGACCCCAGATTGCCAACTCAGCTTTGATAAGTTGAAACAAGTGTTGATAGAAGCCCATGTGCTAACTATGCCATCTGATCAAGGAAATTTTATCATTTATACGGATGCTTCCAAGTTGGGTTTAGGTGTTGTGCTGATGCAAGACCGTAAAGTAATTTCCTATGCCTCCAGAAAACTTAAGGATCATGAGAAGAACTATCCTACGCATGGCCTAGAGCTGGCAGCAGTAGTTTTTGCCTTGAAGATCTTGAGACATTACCTTTATGGGGAGAAGTGTGAGATATTCACTGATCATAAGAGCCTCAAGTACTTTTTCACCCAAAAGGAACTCAATATGAGGCAGAGGAGATGGATAAAGCTAGTGAAGGACTACGATTGTACAATCAGTTATCACCCGAGAAAGGCCAACATAGTAGCGGATGCTCTAAGTAGGAAATCTGTGGGATTATCCCAACTCGGCGTCCAGAGACCATTGGCATATGATATAGAGAAGTTTGGATTAGAATTGGTGCCCAGTGGTAGCACTGTGATCTTGGTAGATCTCACCATGCGATCGAATTTGATAGACCAGATTCGAGAGGGACATCTGAAAGATGAGCAGCTTCAGAAGTGGGTTAAGCAAGATAGAGAGAGAGGTATTAATCTCTACTTTTCAGAAGAAGGAATAGTCAGATTTCTTGGCCGGATGTGGGTGCCCTAAGTAGACACCCTGAGATCAGATCTGATGGTAGAAGCCCATACAACCCCATACTCTGTGCATCCGGGGAGCACTAAGATGTATAAGGACCTTCAAAAGTTGTATTGGTGGCCAGGAATGAAAAAAGATATATCCAAGTTTGTCTCTGAGTGTTTGACGTGTCAATTGGTGAAAGCTGAACACCAAAGACCATCAGGAATGTTGAGGCCCCTACCTATTCCAGAATAGAAATGGGAGTGCATAGCTATGGATTTTATAGTTGGACTACCCAGGACTGTTCAAGGATATAATTCTATTTGGGTTATAGTAGATAGACTCACTAAGTCATCCCACTTCTTACCAGTTAAGACAACGTATGATGTGAGCAGATACGCAGATCTGTATGTGAAGGAAATAGTGAGGCTGCACTGTGTTCCAGTTTCGATAGTATCGGATAGAGATCCGAAGTTTACGTCATATTTATGGAAGAGTATGCATAGAGCTTTGGGTACAAAGTTGACTTTTAGCACAACCTTTCACCCCCAGACAGATGGACAATCTGAAAGGGTGATCCAGATTTTAGAAGATCTACTCAAAGCTTGTATTGTGGATTTTTCTGAGAGCTGGGATTTGAAGTTACCGTTGGTAGAATTCGCGTATAACAACAGTTTCCAGGCTTCCATCCAGATGGCCCCATACGAAGCTCTCTATGGTCGCAAATGTAGAACACCTCTTCACTGGGATGAGGTAAGAGAACGAGCTGGTTTAGGACCAGATGTGGTAGAGCAAACAGCTGCGGCTGTTAGGAAAGTTAGAGAGCGGATGAGAGCTGCTCAGAACAGACAGAAGAGTTATGCAGATAATAGATGACGAGAGTTGAGCTTCGAAGTTGGTGATCATGTGTTTTTTAGAGTAGCTCCTATGAAATTAGTGATGCGTTTTGGGAAGAAAGGAACATTGAGTCCCAGATATATTGGGCCTTATGAGATTCTGGAGCGAGTAGGACCGTTGGCTTATCGTTTAGCATTGCCCCCACATCTGTCCGTAGTGCATAGTGTTTTCCACGTATCAGCTTTGAGGAAATACCTTCCCAACCCGACGCACGTATTGAGCCACGAGCCAATTCAGTTAGCACCAGATCTGCGTTACGAAGAGAGAACCGAGAAGATTCTTCTTCGAGAGATTAGGAAGTTGAGAAACCGTAGTATCCCTATGGTTAAGGTGCAATGGTATAACCAAACAGAACGAGAAGCTACGTGGGAGATCGAAGCTGATATGTATAATCTTTACCCAGATCTGTTTGGTAAGATAAATTTCGAGGACGAAATTCCCATAAAGAGTGTAGAGTTGTAACACCCCAAATCCATAAGACCACAATTTTAACCATTTTTATTTTTAAGGGCCATGTTCATATTTTCATGTTCGGATTTCAGCTTAAGTTCATGTTGTTTATTTAAAAAGCTGATTTCTTCATTTCAGATTTGAAATACGGTGCAGAAGATTTCCAGGCAGATATCGCCCCAAGCATGAGACGCGAGCAGATTTCAGATTTCGTTCGAAAATGCTTTTAAATGAGCAAATTGTTCTTTTCAAAACCTTTTGGCAAATTTCCAAATTCGAAACAGTGGATGGGAGTTTTTAATAAATCTTTCAAAAAGGACATGTAGTTGGTAGATATCCCATGCCTACTCGAGTGTTTTCACCTAATGACAATCATGCTCTCTTTATGATTTTCTACGTGAAGTTTGAGTTCATTTTCACTTGCAAAGAAATTTCATTTTGTTCTCTCAAAACTCTAGAGCTCGTGGTTGGTGTTTGAGGAAATTGTCTGCAAGAAAAAATGTTGTCTTCGTATTTCCAGTTTAAGGCAAGTAAAAGCTGATTCTTGCGACACCATTTAAATAATATATTGTTTTCCTCAGTTTTGTTTGCTTGACTGTTTATGTTAAAGATATAGCAATGTTCAAGCATGTTTATGAAGATGAAAGATCGTGGTTCATTGTTGTTTTTTGTTTTAAAACCCTCTAGCATGTTTCAATGAAGATATAGTTGATTTCAAAACCACCGAGCTTACGAATTCTAGTCATGGTACGAGTATGAAGTTCTTTATTATAGTGAATGGCGGCGTCTGGACTTGACTCCAAGAAATCGATGATGCTGGTCGAATCGGGATTTTGTTCCGTTTAGATAGGCGGAGCTGATATCTTAGACGTCGTCGAGATGTTGCAGCACTAGTTCTGTAGCAAGTTCTGTTTTTTCTACGCTAGCGACGAGATTCTATGATCAAATCTGAATTTCCCTGTCAAGTCTGTTTCCAGATGTCAAATCTGTTTCGTGAGTCCAATCTGTTTCACTCTTAGAGCACTATTTCTACCATCACACCTGTGTTTCCACTAGCGATACAAACCCAGAAGCCAAATCTGTGTTACGCCAGCACTATTATTCTATAGTCAAATCTGAACACGTTGACGATACTGTTCCTTTTAGGTCATATCTGTTTTAACGTCACCGATACCATAGTCAAATCTGTCTTCACAATTAAGATCCGTTTTGTGCCCGTACTATTTTCGTCAGCCAAATCTGTTTTCACTCCAGCAAATAGACCCCAAAAGTCAAATCTGACGCTCAGTGAGATTTTAAAGAGAAATGAGTTTCAAAATGAATTGAACCTCGATGATGTTCAAATCTATTTTCTTTCATATATGATTTTAAAGGAAGAAAAGTTTAGTTTTAAAAGGATTCATGGCGTAGATAACAGACGGTCATAAAGGAAGGGTGAGCAACTGTCAAGACAGTTGCCCCTTCGTAAAGGAAGGGTGAGCAGTCGTCGAGCGTGTCGGTTTCCCCTTCATATAGGGCTTCATGCCATAAATACTGAATTCAGAAGTAACTTGATCAAGTGTCTACGGACCTAAGGAGAGCTTCTAAGCCATAAATCACAAGGAAAATAATGATGAGATTTGAGTTATTTCCCTAATCTATTTCTAAGAAAGATATTTATAATGAAATGCATTCCTTTAAACTAAGTTATGTTAGGCTATGAAAACGTTTGCCTGCATGAAGTGATTTTGTTATTCTCAGATTTTACTTGCTGAGCCCCTAGGTTCATTAGCTTTTAAATGGTGCAGGTGAGACCGATCTGGGCAGACAGGCGGCGGGAGCTGAACCAGCTGTGGTGCATGTGTTTATCATTGGCCAGCGATTCCGTGTCCTAGTTGTTGTTTTTTATCTTTTGACAAATCTGTATTAGATTCATTACAACAATGTTGAATTCATATAGAATTCCAGTAGTTGTAATATCACACATTGAAATTTATATCAAATCTGTTATCCAGATCTGTTTCCGCTATTATTTGTTTGGCGCCAATTGTGTTTGTAATTCGATTTTCTTTATGTTGTAAGCAATACAGCTTACAATAATTATCATTCAGCCCTTCTTTTCCTTTCATTATTTTGATTCACTCCAAATCCGTTGACACTCACGGGTGTGGGCATCACAAAAGTTATGGGTCAAGTCATGTTTAGGGTTAAGTTTCATTTAAGGTTAAGTCTAGGCTTTTAGGCTTAGAATTAGTGGGCCAGGCACCTGAACCAGTCCTTGAAAGGATTAGAAAATATAGAAGCCCGTGAATATAAAATGTAGAACCCATGAATATATATCTAATTATATAAGTAGTATTTTATGTATAGAATATGATATTGTTTTAAATGAAGGAATTAAATATATATTGATGGGCCAAGCCTTTTAAATTTTCATGTTTTTATGAAATGCACGCATCATGAAAGTTTTATGAAACATTAAGGCATGAAAAAAATATTTCTGAGGGATTGAAGTGATTTGTGGCAAGTTTACGATGGGCGGAATCGGGATACCGGAGCAAGGGTTGCGGCCAAAGCCATCGGAGATGTTTATTTATTTCTTTCTTCAAATTTAAGTTGTTGTTGAGAAACGTTTTATTCGTTCCTTAATTAATATAGAACATTATTTCCGTTTCTATGCTTGATAGTGATGGATATTCTTGACATTTTGCCAATTCGATTTGCACTATTTACAAGAAAGAATGTTTAATTGGAATTGGGGAACGCGAAAACGATCTATACGCCTTAAAATTGAGAGAAGTTCCAACTCGCGATGTGGAAGCATACACAACAACAATAAAAAGAAAAAACGATAGTTTGAACCCGACACAACTTTGGCACGCTAGGCTAGGTAACGTTTCCTTAAATAGGATGAACAAGTTGATTAGGAGTGACATGTTTAATATGTCTGATATTAACTCCCAACCAACTTGTGAATCTTGTCTCAATGGAAAAATGACAAATTGCCCTTCACGGGCAAGCCTGAACGTGTTCAAGACCTATTGGATTTGATCCATACTGATGTGTGTGACCCACTTAGCATTGGTACTAAGTCCGGTCACACCTAATTCATCACCTTCACCGATGATCACTCTAGGTATGGGTACTTGTACTTAATGAAGCACAAGTCTGAGTCCTTTGAAAGGTTCAAAGAATTCAAGGCTGAAGTAGAAAATCAACTGGGAAAAAGCATTAAAACACTTCGATCCGATCGAGGTGGAGAATACTTGAGTGCTGAATTTCAAGACTATCTAAAAGAGAATTGGATTCTCTCACAGTGGACCCCTCCAACCACACCACAGCTCAACGGTGTAGCGGAGCATCGTAATCGAACCTTTATGGACATGGTTCGATCTATGATGAGTTTCACTGAACTTCCTGATTCGTTTTGGGGCTATGCGCTCGAAACGCCCGTAATGTTGTGGAACAATGTCCACACCAAGGCAGTGGATAAAATTTTATATTAGATATGGATGGGCAAGCCGCCCAAGTACTCATACTTGAGGATTTGGGGATGTCCTGCTTATGTGAAGCAGACAGTGGGAGATAAGCTGGATAATAGATCCATCTTATGTTACTTCATTGGATATCCAAAGAATTATAATGGATACTGCTTCTACTATCCCAATGAAAAAAAAATGTTTGTTTCTAGAAATGCAACTTTTCTAGAAAGGGAATTTCTACTTGATAGGAAAGACAGGATAGTAGAACTTGAAGAGGTTCGAGAATCAACTGAAGTACCAAGTGAATCTTCCGCACCTCAAGAGCCAATCCTTGATATGGACACACCTAGGAGATCTGAAAGGGTTCCTAGGGATCCTGTTAGATATGGTTTCCTCCTTGAAGATAATCAAAGTGATCAAACTGTTGGATGTGATACAAGTACCTTCAAGGAGGAAATTTTTGATATTGATTCTAATTTGTGGCTTGAAGCAATACAATATGATATTGACTCAATGAATTCAAACAAGTCTGGACTCTCGTGAATCCTCCCAAAGGAATAGTTCCTATTGGGTGCAAATGGATATACAAGAGAAAACTTGGGCCTGATGATAAGGTATTGACCTACAAGACGAGACTGGTCACGAAAGGTTACACTCAAAGACAAGGTGTTGACGATGATGAAACTTTTTCACCAGTCACATTGTTCAAGTTAATTAGAATCCTACTAGCCATAGCCGCATGGTACAACTATGAGATATGGCAAATGGATGTGAAAACTGCGTTCCTTAATGGAAACATTAAGGAAGATATCAATATGACGCATCCTGAGAGTTTCACATCTATAGGAAGTGAGCATAAAGTATGCAAACTTCAGAGATCGATCTACGGTCTCAAACAAGCATCGAGAAATTAGAACCTGAGATTTGATGAAACAATTAAAGAATTTGGTTTCATCAAGAATCCCGAGGAGCCATGTGCGTATAAGAAGGTAGTTACAAATGCTGTGACATTCCTTGTACTTTATGTTGATGACATTCTACTCATTCGGAATGACGTAGGTGCTGCAGTCAACTAAAGTATTGTTGTCTAGTAGATTCTTGATGAAGGACATGGGTGAAGTTTCCTATATTCCGGGAATACAGATCTATAGGGATAGATCGAAAAGGATGCTCGAACTCACCCAAGCGACCTACATCGCTACCATACTTAAGCGGTTCTCTATGGAAGAGTCCAAGAGAGGACACCTGCCTATGTGCCACGGGATCACTCTATCTAAGTCTATGTGTCCAAAGACTGATGAGGAGATAGAGTATGACACATGTGTCATATGCCTCGGCAATAGGTAGTATTTGTATGGTATGATCTCAACTAGACCAAATATCGCATATGCTCTGAGTGTCACGAGCCTCTACCAATAAAATCCTGGCCAAATGCATTGGAAGGCCATGAAAGATATTCTTAAGTACTTACGAAGGACTAAGAATATGTTCATGGTCTATGGGGGTGGTGAACTGAAATTTGAAGGCAACACTGATTCTAGCTTCCAATGCGATGTGGACGATTCGAAGTCGACCTCTGGATTTGTATTCATGCTCAATGGTGGTGCTGTCTCTTGGAAGAGTTCCAAGCAAGACACCATCGCGGATTCAACTACTGAGGCTGAGTACATTGCAGCATCAGCTGCTGCTAAAGAGGCGGTTTGGATAAGGAATTTCATCCAAGAGTTGGGCGTAATCCCTAAAGGAGTTGGTCCAGTCCCGGTGTACTGTGACAACACAAGTGCCGTTGCGCAAGCAAAGGAACCTAGGTCTCACCAAAGATCCAAACATATACTGAGCCACATAATCCGGGATATTGTGGCTAGAGGTGACATAGCAGTTGAGAGAGTCGCCTCTGCAGAAAATATTGCTGATCCACTTACGAAGCCCTTGCCAGAACCATTGTTTGAAAAACATCACAAAGCAATGAGACTGTGTCTGATGAGTAGTTGGATTTAGGGCAAGTGGGAGATTGTTAGAGTAGATGCCCAACTAGCCAACTTGTGGCGTGTGGGTTCTTGTTAACTCTATGTAAAACGATCTTTATTTATGAAATTCACATTATTTTATGGCATTCTTTATCTTCATTATTATGATTACAATTGTTGGATAATGACATTGAATGCACTATAGTG
This sequence comes from Dorcoceras hygrometricum, assembly GCA_001598015.1. Lineage (NCBI taxonomy): Eukaryota > Viridiplantae > Streptophyta > Magnoliopsida > Lamiales > Gesneriaceae > Dorcoceras > Dorcoceras hygrometricum. The sequence goes on along the minus strand of KV004552.1, from coordinate 64,160 downwards.
TATGTTAGATGTGATAGTTGATTTGATGGCTATCATGAAACACATCTATAGTCACTGTATATTCTAAACTTGTTCCTAGTCAATTGGACCGTCCAAAAGAGGATAAGGGCTGCCCGAGATTGAGACTAGAATCTGCGATGTGAAGTACCACGTTTCATTGGTAGGGAACATAGTGATGTTCTGAGCATTCAGATGGATAGTGACCTGGTGATCTATCGAACTACCCTCGTTCGGACTTTCCAAGTGGTTAATATTTGTCGAGTGGATTAAGTCCGAGGTCTTGGTTGTACAGATTAGCCCTCATTACTCGAAACATCATTGAGACTCTACATGATAGGTGCCTCACTTTGACCCATTTACCGACTCAGTTGGGGTCATCAGGTGGCGGGGTTGGGTGAGGTCCCGATGCATGTAGGAGTCGATGCTTCGTTGTCAAGGATTCACCACTCGCCCTTGTACGTGGATATCCTATGCTATCTGAGGAGATAATAGTGTGATAAATCTCTGGCCAGAGTACTAGATGTGTTTTACGTAAATGGGTTTACCTAGTAACACATGCGATGTCATTATTTGATCTCCAAGATTTATGTATGGTTATTGGATCTCTAGCGACTCTCGATTTACCAATGGTCGTTGATCTGATTGGGATATTTGAGTTGAAAGGACCGTACTGTACGCTAATCATGATCGACTGGTTCTTGCAGGCACTATCAGTGATACCTAGGGGATAATGGGGCGATGTTGCTAGACGCTTTACCATGATCCGATGGGTTAGTCCGAAAATGTGGTTTCCGAGTCACAAATGTTGTGAGCCCACGGCTAGCTGTATCTCTGAACCATTGAGGTTCACACAAGTACTGGTTTCTCAATTCCCGTATGGAAATTAAGCTCAATTTGTTGAGTATAGTAGGAGGAAGGATGGAAGTGTGACTTCCTAAAATTAAATAGGGTGGAAATGCAATTTCCTTAAGCTTGGACTACTATGAATATCCGTAAAGCTTAAAGGGGCCTAACTTCTATTTTGGATTAGGTGGTCCGAAAAATTATTGTCACATCATAATGCTCAGTTTTGTAAACTGTGTAGATCGGTCCGATCTGATCGTCCATCGGGATTATGATGAAGCCACAGCGATGGACTTGAAACCAAAGTTAATGGGCCTGGGCCCGACCCAAGCCCATTAACTTGGTTTAAGCCCATGAAAAATCTATAAATAGGGGACCTGGGGTTTTCATTTGAAACACACCAAAAGCTGCTCAGCTAATATTTTCTCCCTTCCTTTCCTCCCCTCGCCGTCGCCTCCGTCGCCGCCCGCCGCCGACGCCGTTGGAATTTATTCCGACCATTCCGACAAGGAGATTCCGTCCGTGAAACTTTTGTCGGTTTTCTAGTGCAAACCGGCGAAGGAATTGAGATTCTGGTCATGGACCGGATATGAAACGTTAAGGCATGAAAAAAATATTTTTGAGGGATTGAAGTGATTTGTGGAAAGTTTACGATGGGCGGAATCGGGATACCGGGCCCGACGAACCCATGTTCATGTTATTACGAGCTTAAAATCCATGTGTTCACGGCATGGTGAAGTGGCAGCATAGAGGCGTGAGGATCCCAAGGTAAGGTCAGGTGAACCGCATCGCCACGTACGTTGGTTCTTATGATTGATCAATCATTTATGTTATGGCTCACACTTCATGGATACGACTCACACGCCCTTCTACGTTACGTTATGTTATGTTCATACCTCAGTATGTTACGATATATGATCATGTACTATTATGAAGAGTTTCAACGCACGTTTTACGATCATTCACGCATGCACGTTTTAAAGTTATTTTTCTATACGTATGTGCTTGCATGTGGTTTTGTTATACGTACCTTGTTTTTATCAGATAGAGCATGCTGTCTTTAGGCTCACTAGGTTTTAAATGGTGCATGTAATGATCCTGTTGACTTTCTTCCTACTGGCGGTGAGGACCTCTGAGCGCCCGGGCAGCTGTTACCCCATGAACACTTTTACGTCTTTATTGATGCTATGAAACATTTACAGATATTTTATCAGTCACGTTCAGTTTCCACAACTTTTACTTACACTGGTTTTAAGTCGTGTGGATGACTTTATGTTTTGAGCTACTTATTTATTTATGTTTTAAAATAATGTTGAAAAACGTTTTGAAGGGACGATCCATACTATTTTAGATTTTTAATTCCACACTTTATTGTTACAAAAAAAATCTAGATTCTAGTTCGTTTCACCTATTCCAATTAAACATTCATCCTTGTAAATATTGCAAATTGAATTAGCAAAATAACAAGAATATCCATCACTATCAAGCATGAAAACGTAAATAATGTTCTTTATTAATTCGAAAACAATAAGACGTTTTTCAACAACAACTTAAAATTCTAAGATAGAAATAAATAAACATCTCCAATAGCTTCGGCCACAACCCTTGCTCCGTTGCCAAGTCTCAAGTGGGTCTCACCCTCCCTAAGATGCCGACTTCTTGTACTGCAAGTCATTGCAAATATGAGATCCACATCCGGTATCAAGTACCCAAGAAATCGAGTTAAGAGACATATCTATTTCAATGTAGAGTATAACTTTTGCAGTTCGCAACTGCTTGAGGTAATCCCTACAGTTCCTCCTCCAATGCCTAGGCTTGTGGCAGTGGTGGCAGACGTCCTCAGATTTTTTTGGCTTCGGAGCCCTTGCCTTGGGCTTCTTGGCGGGCTTTTCCTCCTTCGCATGGGCAGAACGCTTCTTACCCTTGCGTTTGGGCCCCTTCTTCAAAGAGGAAGAAGAGTCCAAAAGAAGGACGGGATTGTCTGTCAGGCCCGGTGTACACAACAGAGATTAACCACGCAATTAACAACTGCGGAAGAATTTAAAGTGGCTAAAAATTTTTTTTCGCTTTGGCCTGACTTATAAAACATAATTTAAAAATACACTTGTACTCAAAATATTGGTTTTACAAAAATCCAGAAGCTGAACACCAGCAGCTGCAGATAACAAATACAAGAATCGAGTATCCCAAAGCAATACAATCTCAAATCAGCAATAGAACATCACTACGGGACATTCCCCGGTGACGACTCTAATACAAAATTATAAAATATAGATAATTGGGACACTCTATCCACCTCTCAGGGCACCACCAGCTGCGTCATCTCCACGACCAGCTGAGAAGCCTGGGAATCCTGAGCAACACACAGACAACCAAAACAGTCAGCCCCAGAGGGACAGGGGTCAAACCCCAGTACGGAGAGAAATACAAACAGCTAATAAACAGCAACATATATAAATGCACATTATATGCATGAGAACAGCAGGATGCGAAGGCAATAGGCTACAAACGAATCAGGAAGCCAAAGGAGATTCAAGGACCAGCTCAGCAGCTGTCAACATATACGAACAAAGGGTAGTGGCCACGAAACATACGAGAGCGTGGTAGCTATCCACTCGTCTCTACACACCGTACCAGAGCATAAACCAGATCACTCAACCTACTGTTGCCAAAGCTCATGAGAGCATAGTAGCTATCCACTCATCTCATAGTCGCTAACAAATAAACCGGCAGGGAGATGAGTAGCATGGTATTGCCGCTCGTTCTCATTAACAGCATCGTGGTACACACGGGTTAGCACAACAAAAAACGGCTAACAGATAAGAGCTCAACAGGAAAGATGCGTGTATGCCAATGCAACATCGTACAATAATCAGCACAGAAGCATACACACCCAGCATACACATATATCCAAGCTTATCCCAAAGCTGTAATACAAGCTCAAATCCGTACCTTAGCTTCTGTGCTACAATTACCACAACATTGGTCCCGATTAACTCAGATCTAAAACCCGATTAGCCAACAACAACAACGACTCAGGGACAGTAAGCACAGAACTACGAACTGGGAGCCACCAGCTCAACCCAGCTCTATCATACCCTTAGAACACAATAGCTGGCTCTAAACAAAGTATAAGGTATGATCTAATGCTTACTCGAAAGCACTACATGAACGGAAGAACCAAGCGACCGGAACGCGACCAGATAACACACTGCAGTTTCTTCGCGATCTTCTTCTAGCTAACCAAAGCCTTCGAAAGAGGTAGTAATAGAAGCGTATTGGCAAGGGAAACTCAACGATACCAATCTTGCTCCAATCGGAGTTGTCTACAGCCGACAATCGGAAGAAATAGACTACGGTGAACAGTAAGGGTTTCACTACAGTAGAGGATATGTTTACGGGGAAAGATATTTCTAAGTGTTGGGAAGTAATGGTGTTCGTCTAGTCAAAGTCCTCTATTTATACAACTTAAGTCTCCAGATCTGATGAACAGTAGCCACCGACACTCCGGGCTCACAGCTCGTACTAACTCAGATCTTAACACTATACCAGATCTGAACTCTATGATATACCAGATCTGACTACCACCAAACGACGTCGCACAGGAGTCCCACTTAGATCTGACCAGCTCACTAGTCTCTCTCTCTCTCTCTCTCTCTCTCTCTCTCTCTCTCTCTCTCTCTCTCTCTCTCTCTCTCTCTCTCTCTCTCTCTCTCTCTCTCTCTCTCTCTCTCTCTCTCTCTCTCTCTCTCTCTCTCTCTCTCTCTCTCTCTCTCTCTCTCTCTCTCTCTCTCTCTCTCTCTCTCTCTCTCTCTCTCTCTCTCTCTCTCTCTCTCTCTCTCTCTCTCAGTTGGTACACGTCATCCAGCTGCACTCTAGCACAACACGCACCAGATCTGGTTTCTCAAAACTGCGTCGCACCACAATCTAGAATAGATCACACGCACTGTCCAGATTTGACTTTGGTCGACTCACACGTGTCATCCAACTAGCGCTTACACGGGTACACTTAAACGACGTCTTCTATTAACCCAAACGTCGTCGCACTACCTTCTGGTCTGGACAACCCGGAACCAGTCTACACAAAATTACAAACTGAACCGGTTCACGTAACGCTACCAGAATTCTCTCTTCAAAGCTAGTTTCCTCCAAACGACATCGCTCCAGCACCCGTTTCGAAAAATCAACTTACCGTACCCAAAATGGCTTGCGACACAATTCTTAAGCATTCAACCAGCCAGATCTGACCGTCTACGAAAACTAACCCAAATCTGAATCCACGCACAAACCAGCGTACGTACACTAAGAATACCAGCTCAAAGCTGGCCCGTCCCAGATCAGCTCACGCCTGATCTGGTCTATGCTAAACCCGATTAATTAAATTAATTGCTCCACTAGTATTTCGGGTCTCACATCCTTCTCCCACTGAAAACAAGCCAAAATTGAACAAAACCTCAGTATCACAACACCAAAACTGAAAATACGCAAAATATACTATGCACATCAGCTAATCAACGTTGGAAAATCATACTATGCACAGAACCACCAGCAGCACTCTAACATGCACAAGGAGGTTACTAACCAAGAGTTCAAGATAACCGGAAAGCAACAGCAAGCAATCTAGCTACTGGATTTAATGCAATATCTACTCAAACAAATGATCCATTCACGATACATCTTCTCCTCTAACTCCCACGTAGCTTCTTCCCTACCATGCTTGCTCCATTGAACCATCACCAAAGGAATGGTCTTGTTCCTGAGCTGTTTCTCCTTCCTGTCCAGAACCGCAAGGGATACTCAACATAACTCAGCATTCGATCTAGCTCCACCTCATCAGTTCGTAGCACATGTGAAGTATCCGGTTCATACTTCCTCAACATAGACATGTGAAACACATCATGTAAGGAGGACAACTCGGGTGGCAACAACAAACGATAAGCCAAAAGACCGATCATTTCCACAATTTCATAAGGTCCAACATAACGAGGAGCTAACTTTCCCTTGTATTCAAATCTCATAACACTTCTGAAAGGAGAAACTTTCAAGAACACTCGATCACCAACCTGAAATTCTAAAGTCCTACACCTTCGGTTCGCATAACTAGCTTGGCGATCTTGTACAACCTTCATACACTGTCGAATTAGATCAATCTGATCTCTCATATGCTGCACAAATTCATGAGAAGATAGCTGCTTCTCCCCAATTCTTCCCAACAAATTGGCGACCTGCACTTCCTACCGTACAACGCTTCGAACGGTGCCTTTCCAATCGTTACTTGGTAACTGCTATTGTAAGAAAATTCTACCAGCGAAAACGAATCCTGTCAGCTACCACTGAAGTCCATAACAACAGCTCGCAACATATCCTCCAAGGTCTGTATCGTTCTCTCAGATTGGCCATCGGTTTGGGGATGATAGGCTATACTCGTAGCCAATCTGGTTCCTAAAGTTGCTTGTAAACTCTTCCAAAATCTGGAATTAAACCTCGGGTCTCGGTCTGAAACTATGGACACAGGAACTCCATGCAGTCGAACTACAAAATCTATGTACAGTTTCTCCATTTTCTTCAAAGAATTCGTCATATTGTATGGAATAAAGTGAGCTGATTTCAAAATTCTATCAATCACTACCCAAACAACATCACATCCTTGGCTGGAACGAGACAAATGGGTCACAAAATCCATAGCTACATGCTCCCAATTCCATAGGGGCACCTCTAAATTCTGCAATAGTCCACCAGGTCTCATCCTTTCCGCCTTAACTTGCTGAAAATTCAGACAACGAGCAACAAATTCAGCAACATCGTTCTTCAAACCTGACCACCAATAGTGTGGTTTTAAGGCATGGTACATCTTCCTTGTACCAGGATGGACACTATGTCGACTACAGTGAGCTTCCCTTAGGATCATTTCCCTCAAATCAATCAAGTTAGGCACAATCAACTTGCCCCAAAACCTCAAACAATCATCAGCTACGACAGAGTAATCCTCCAGCTATCCAGCTTGAGTCTTCAACTTCAACTCGTGGATATAAGGATGAGTTCTCTGAGCTGCCCTAATATCCGAAACAATATGTGGCTCAACTTGAAAAGATGATACCACAACGTAATCATCACCTAGGTAAAAACGCAAACCAGTAGTGCTCAGATGCTCGTGGACCTTCGAGATATTTAGTGATGCAAGAATCGACACTTGAGCTTTTCTGCTAAGCGCATCAGCAACTACGTTCACTTTCCCAGGCTGATACTGAATCTCACAATCGAAATCCTTAAGCAGCTCCATCCATCTACGCTGCCTCATATTCAAGTCGGACTGTAAAAAAGAGATACTGAAGACTCTTGTGGTCAGTATACACCAGAAACGTTCGCCATAGAGATAATGGCGCCAAATCTTCAAGAAAAAGACGACGGCTGCCAACTCCAAATCATGAACTGGGTATCGAGCCTCATGGGGTTTCAACTGACGGGAAGCATACGCGATGACTCGACCATGTTGCATCATAACGAACCCAAACCACTAAGTTAAGCATCGAAAAATACCACAAAACCTTCTGAACGCAAAGGTAAAGCCAACACTGGCGTTGTGGTTAGCTTCTCCTTGAGCAGTTGGAAGCTGTTCTCACATTCCTCCGTCCAAAACAAATCTCTTGTCCTTCTAGGTCAACTGAGTCATAGGCTTAGCTATACTAGAAAAACTCCCTCGATAAACGTGTCGATAATAGCTAGTCAATCCCAAAAAAGCTGTTCTCACATTCCTCCGTCCAAACAAATCTCTTGTCCTTCTAGGTCAACTGAGTCATAGGCTTAGCTATACTAGAAAATCCCTCGATAAAGTGTCGATAATAGCTAGTCAATCCCAAAAAGCTATGAATCTCCGAGACGTCCTTGGGACGTTCCCAGTTTACTACGGCCTCTACCTTACTGGGATCAACAGATAAACCTTCAACCGAAATGACATGACCCAGAAACACTACTCTATCCAACCAAAACTTGCACTTAGAGAACTTGGTGTACAACTGCGAGTCTCGAAATGTTTGGAGGACCAATCTCAAGTGCTCTTTCTATTGCATCGGAGTCTTCGAGTAAACCAGAATGTCATCGATAAAAGCAATCATGAACTGATCGATGAACTCTCTAAAGACTCGGTTCATTAAGTCCATGAAAACTGCAGGGGCATTAGTCAAACCAAAAGGAATAACCAAGAACTCGTAATGCCCATACCTCGTTCAAAACGCAGTTTTCGCAATGTATTCTTCTTGAATTCGCAACTGGTGATACCATGAACACAGATAGATCTTAGAATATATAGCTGTGCCTTGAGGCTGATTGAATAAATCGTCGATCCTCGGTAAAGGGTACTTATTCTTCACAGTAGCCTTATTCAGTTGCCGAAATTCGATGCACATCCTCATCGAACCGTCCTTTTTCTTGACAAACTGAATAGGAGCTCCCCACGGTGACATGCTCGATTGAATAAAGCCTTTCTCCAACAAATAGCTAAGCTGTACCTTCAGCTCTCTCAACTCGACTGGTGCTAAACGGTATGGGGTTCGTGAGATAGGAACTGTACCAGGCACCAACTCAATGCTGAAGTCGATCTCCCACCTCGGAGGAAAACCAGGAATTTCCTCAGGAAACACATCAGGGAAATCACGAGTGACGGGAATGTCACTAAGCTCTATGCACGACTTCGAGGATGCATCCAAAGCATATATCATGAACCCTACATTGTCCATCGACAAGAGGCTAAACATCTCATAGCAGAGATCAACGGAATCTTTGATTGGGAATCGTGGCCGTAGAAATTCCACTTCTCACCAGACTGGAGTAGAAACACACAACGCCATGGAAACAATCCACGGTGGCCCCAAAACAAGAAAACACGTCCATTCCCACTATCCAATTGAATCCCACATAACTAATCAAATCAGGTTTGCTACCAACACATTCTCGCCAAACCTAAGTATGCCATTCATCATAACCTCTTGGGAGAACAGGCTCGTGCAAGCAGGAGTCGTAACAGAAACAATATCACGCAAAAAAGTGGTACGCAAACCATGCTCAACCACAAATACATCAGCTATAAACGAATGTGATGCTCCGGTAGCAAACAACACACATGATGGAAAATCAAAAATAGTGCAAGTACCTGAAATCACTCATCCTGACGTTCCCTTCGCTTGCTCCCTGGTCATGGCATTAACTTGGGCTGCTGAGGCCCCGAGAAATGAGGCTGGGAAGACTATCCAAAATTCGAAGGACCAGGCTGCTAAAACAACCTGTGCTGAGTTCCCCCATTCTCAGCTACGGAACAGGGAAAGAACGACCTCGAGATGACCCACCAGAACGACCTTGTGGTGGGGTAGCGGTGTGCTGAGATCCAGCCAAAGCACATACTCGTGCAAAATGTCCGTACTGTCCACATAGATTGTAAGCACCATGAACCCCTACACACTGCGTCGAAGGGTGTTTGCCTCCACATTGGCCACAAAAGTTAGCCCTGGGGCTGCTACTGCTGCTCGAACTGCCTAAACCAGAAGAACTAGAACCCTGCTTCTTCTTAAACTGATGGCCACGAGGCCTGAACCTGTGGCGTCCAGATTGTTGTGCTGACTACTGGGGCTGCTGGGATGACTGAGAAAATTGGGGAGATTGCGCCCCTAGAACATTGGGACGTGTACCTTGAGCAGCTTGTGGTTGAATCTGAGACCTGCGGTTCCGTAACCCTTCCTCGATATCCATCATCTTGTTCACCACATCCACATAACTAGTAGGTGAACTAGCCAACACCAAAGAATAAAGATTTTTGTTCATCCCTTCCAAGAATCGGTTCATCTTCGCCCTCTCACGGCCAGACACATGAGGAACATAGGCAAGGAGAGAAGAAAATCTTCTAGCATACTCCTCCACAGACATGGTTCCCTGAACCAAGTTATCGAACTCGCGCTCCCTGACGTTAATATAAGACTCTGGAACGTACTCCTGACGGAACGCAGTACAAAAACTGTCCCAAGTAATCCCCACATCAGTCCCCTCAAGAGCTCGTGAAGCACCTCTCCATCAGCGCTCTGCATTCTTCCTCAGTTGGAACGATGCTAAACTCAGTCTACGTTCGTCGTCATAGCGCACTCGATCAAACAACCCTGTAATGTGCTGCAACCAGGACTCAGCATCGGAACTAGACTCGTCACCATTAAACGTTTGAGGATTCATCCACTGAAACCTCGCCATGATCAGTTCCATTTCATCGACATGGGCTGCCAACACATCCACCTCATCATCAACCTGTCTAGCGCGCCTACGAACAAGAATACTACGCTCCACTTCCTCGTTCCGATCCTCATATTCTTTAGGGATCTGCCTGGTAGCTCTACCCCTACGTCTAGGCAGCATCTAGGCAAACACTAATACAATAAGATCACACAGCAAATATAACACATAGTCAAGCACATGAAACAAGCAACAAGGTGCCTAGACTCAAGTGTGATCAAAAGAATTCGAGCTTATCCTAGTTTAAGATCTGATACCAAAAATTTCAGAGGCCCGGTGTACACAACAGAGATTAACCACGTAATTAACAACTGCGAAGCATTTTAAAAGTGGCTAAATTTTTTTTTCGCTTTGGCCTGACTTAGAAAACATAATTTAAAAATACACTTATACTCAAAATATTGATTTTACAACAACCCAAAAGCTGAAGACCAGCAGGTGCAAATAACAAATAAAAGCATCGTGTATCCCAAAGCAATACAATCTCAAATCAGCAATAGAACATCACTACGAGACATTCTCCGGTGACGACTCTAATACAAAATTATAAAATATAGATAAATGGGACACTCTATCCACCTCTCAGGGAACCACTAGCTGCATCATCTCTACGACCAGCTGAGAAGCTTGGGAATCCTGAACAACACATAGACAACCAAAACAGGCAGCCCCATAGGGACAGGGGTCAAACCCCAGTACGAAGAGCAATACAAATAGCTAATAGACATCAACAGATGTAAATGCACGTGTTATGCATGAGAACAGCAGGATGCGAAGGCAACAGGCTACAAACGAATCAGGAAGCCAAAAGAGCTTCAAGGACCAGCTCAGCAGCTGTCAACAGATATGAACAAAGGGTAGTGGCCACGAAGCATGCAAGAGCGTGGTAGCTATCCATGTTAGAGTAGATGCCCAACTAGCCAACTTGTGGCATGTGGGTTTTATAGACTCTTGTACAAAACAGTCTTTATATATGATATTCGCATTTATTTATATGGCGTTCTTTACTTTCATTATGTGTGTAATGATTTACAATTGCGTTGAGTAAAGACCTAGAATGCACTAAAGCGTATGTTAGATGTGATAGTGGATATGACGGCTATCATGAAACACATCTAATAGTCGCTGTGTATTCTGAACATGTTCCTAGTCGATTGGGCCGTCAAAATGAGGATAAGGCCGCCCGAGTTCGAGACTAGTATCTGCGATGCGAAGTACCATGTTTCATTGGTAGGGAACATTGTGATGTTCTGAGCATGCAGATAGATAGTGACCTGGTGATCTATCGAACTACCCTCCTTCGGACTTTCCAAGTGGTTACCATTTGTCGAGTGGATAAGTCCGAGGTCTTGGTTGTACTGATTAGTCCTCACGACTCAAAACGTCATTGAGACTCTACATGATAGGCGTCTCACTTTGACCCGTTTTCCGACTCACTTGGGGTCACAAGGCGTCGGGATCGGGTGAGCGATGCATCGTTGTCGATGATTCACCGCTCGCAGACATGCGTGGATATCCTATGCTATCTGAGGGGATAATAGTGTATAAATCTCTGGCCAGAGTACTAGAAGTGTTTTAGGTAAATGTGTTTACCTAGTTACACTCGTGATGTCACTATTCGATCTCCAAGATGTATGCATAGCTATCGGATCTATAGCGACTCTCGATTTACCAATGGTCGTTGATCTGATCGGGATATATGGATTGAAAGGACCGTACCGTACGCTAACCACGACCGACTGGTTCTTGCAGGCACTATCAGTGATACCTAGGGGATCATGGGGCGATGTTGCTAGACGCTTTACCATGATCCGTTGGGCAGGTCCGGAATTGTGATTCCGGAGCCACAATGGTTGTGGGCCCACGGCTAGTTGTATCCCTGAACCATTGAGGGTCACACAAGTACTAGATTTGAGATTCCCGCACGGATACTCAGCTCAATGTGTTGAGCACGAGAAGAGGATTTTGGGGAGTGCGACTTCCTAAAAGTCAACAGGGGTCAAACCGGGGTTTCCCGCTGTTGAGGGGCAAAACGGTCATTTTGCACTGGGGTTCTGAAAAATGGTTTTTCAGATCATTGTATTCAGTTTCAGAAACTGAGTCGATCTGTCCGATCTGATCGACGATCGGAGTTACGGTGAAGTCTCGGTGATGGAGATGAAACGAATGTTCATCCGTTGGACCCGGGCCCGTTGGGCCAGATCCAAATCCATCACCTATTCTATTTAATATGGGATTATGACTTAACCTAATAAAAAAACTTGACACAACACTTAACCTAACCCTAAAAGCAATAGCCGCCCCCTCCTCTCTCAAACGCCGCCGTCGCCGCCCGTCTTCACCGGAAATTCGTTTCCGGCCAATTCGACGAGGAGAATCCGTTCGTGCTGATCTCGTCAGTCCTTCTAGTGCAGGCTGACGAAGGAGTCTCGTTTCTGGTCGTGGACCGGATTGGCGATATCTACCGCAGTCTACCGAGAAGAGCCGACGTTATTGTAACTACGGTTGGAGCCAGGCACAAGTGCCAGCAAGGTAGTGGTTTTGAACCCCCTATGTATGTTGATAAACTGTTATCGATTTTTCGTATTGATCGTCTCCTGGCTTATATTCTTTGTTCTTCCGCTGCCTCGCCGGGGGGCGGATCCGGATCCCCAACAGTGGTATCAGAGCCAGGTTTTTCGGATCTGATCATACGATACTGCCTTACTGTATCTAACATTGAATTTCAGATCAAGACGGCCGAAATATCGTCGCACATCGACCGCCAAGCGCCGCCGCATGCGGCGGCGCCACGACGAGCGCCATCGCTCGCGCTGGACGCGCGC
>KV004552.1:11125-24197 GCA_001598015.1 Dorcoceras hygrometricum | reverse complement strand
AGCTGCTGATTCCTTATCAAAGGAATGCAACTTCTGATACTAAATAAAGGAAGACGCATCTGCTGATGAACAGTGCATCTGCTGAATTTACGAAAGCACTTGCAATGTCTAAACAATGATTTCGCTACCAGCCGTTGCTTATTAAATCAGACTTTATACTGATTCAACTAACAACTACTGATTACAAAAATCATCAAATTTCGACATTTCAACTACTGGAAGAACATTCATAAACGCTAAACTACACAGCTGCTGAATCTTAACAAGTAGATACAGCTGCTGAATACATAACTCTTCATCTGTAATATCAAAACAACAACGATGCCATCAGTTGTTGCCTATCAAACCATACCAATGATTCGACCAGCAACTACCAATTACACAGTTATCCAATTCTAATATTACAGCTACTTCAAGAAGAACTTTCCTAACATTTCTGGAAATGAATTCGAATCCTCAGTTCATATAAAACTTCATAAGCTTTCTGAAAAACATACTGGAAGCATTATAAATATCAAAACCATCGTTTTCGAACCCATCTTTCTTTCCTTTTCATGTCTAAATCATTTCAAACATGAACTTTAAATATATCCATAACATACAGGCACGCAGATCCAATAAAACACAATATATACTTCAAATGGTGTAGAAAAGATCAACTTTTACGTGGAATACCTCAAGTTCATATAAAACTTCATAAGCTTTACTGAAAAACATACTGGAAGCATTATAAATATCAAAACCATCGTTTTCGAACCCATCTTTCTTTCCTTTTCATGTCTAAATCATTTCAAACATGAACTTTAAATATATCCATAACATACAGGCACGCAGATCCAATAAAACACAATATATACTTCAAATGGTGTAGAAAAGATCAACTTTTACGTGCCTTGATTTGAAGCTTTGCAACCACAGCTAGTTCCTGCAGAATCCTCCCTTTTGAGCAACACACAATTTCTCTTGGAAAGTTCTTTGAAGAACACTTTAAAACTTTTCTTTGCAAATGATACAAATCTTACTTTAGAAACAAATATTTATATGAAAGGGATTAGTGGCAAGCTACTTGTGAAATCAAGCATGACACACTCCTAAAAGTTAGTAAAATTCCCTTCATATCATTTTAATGCTTCCCATTTTAAAACTTTACTGAGCATTGAATTCGACTGTGAAAACGTATCGCTAAACTGGAACTAGTTGAAAGAAAACCAGTCGCAAAGAATAGTATCAGTCGCAAGACTAATACCTGCTGAAATGAAATGAAATACATCTGCTGGTGAACAGTACCAGTCGCAACGCATATGAATTCAGTCGCAAGAATATAAAATAAAACGATGTCGTTGAGGTGATCAGCAGACGAATACAAAACTACCTGCTGATCTTTGCATAAAGTGAAACGGTGTCGTTGGAGTGATCAGCAGACGAAATGCAAAACTACCTGCTGATCTTTAAAAGCACAATGCAGCTGCTGATTCCTTATCAAAGGAATGCAACTGCTGATACTAAATAAAGGAAGACGCATCTGCTGATGAACAGTGCATCTGCTGAATTTTACGAAAGCAAAGCATCTGCTGAATATGCATCTGCTGAATTTTACGAAAGCAAAGCATCTGCTCAATATGCATCTGCTGAATTTTACGAAAGCAAAGCATCTGCTGAATATGCATCTGCTGAATTTTACGAAAGCAAAGCATCTGCTGAATATGCATCTGCTGAATTTTACGAAAGCACTTGCAATGTCTAAACAATGATTTCGCTACCAGCCGTTGCTTATTAAATCAGACTTTATACTGATTCAACTAACAACTACCGATTACAAAAATCATCAAATTTCGACATTTCAACTACTGGAAGAACATTCATAAACGCTAAAACTACACAGCTGCTGAATCTTAACAAGTAGATACAGCTGCTGAATACATAACTACTTCATATGTAATAAAAAACAACAACGATGCCCTCAGTTGTTGCCTATCAAACCATACCAATGATTCGACCAGCAACTACCAATTACACAGTTATCAAATTCTAACAGCAATTTCCTGCAGGAATCCTCCCCTTGAGCAACGCACGATCCTTTCTTAAAATCTTTTGAAGAACACTTTAGACTTTTCTTTTGCAAATGATGAAAGTCTTTCTTTAGAAACAAGTATTTATATGAAAGGGATTAGTGGCAAGCTACTTGTGATATCAAGCATGACACACTCCTAAAAGTTAGTAAAATTCCCTTCATATTATTTTAATTTGTAAAACACCAAACCTTTTTCAAAAGAAATCATTTCACCTCCTTAAAACATTTTACTTTCAATTTCAAACCAACTTGTGCATTTCTCTTTGGAGTTACCTGCTGAAATCAGCTGCAGCGCAATCTTACCTGCTGAAATGAACAATTCAGCAGATATATGATAATTAAAAATTGCCAAAATGGCCCATATGATTTATGAAATGCATAAATATGGTCCTAAGGATTTTGGGGCGTTACACTCAAGCATCAAAGCTGTCCAGAGTTGCTCCAATTCGTACCTTCAACAACTGATTTCTACCTCAACAGATTCACAAGGCACAGCACAACCAATTGAAGCAAGTCAGCCTTCTCCTGCTACTGCAATCACAGTAGAGACTCCCTGGAATTCGAATCTATACCATGTATCTAACAATCAGTTAAATTCAAACTCAACATCTAAGGTCCTAAGGTCCAGTAGCATAATTCAACTACCGAATCCTACAGAGTACTTCTCAACTCTTAAATGAGGCTTAAACTTGGCAAGGACACACTTACCCAAAAGCGCACAACACCCAAAGAACGCTCTGCCAGATTTCTCCAGAAATCTTCGCACACCAGCAGCTTCACGCTCTATTCCACAAGTCGTTCTACAGTCTCTAATGGGTAACAATCGGAAAACCAAGCCTCAGGAAGTTCAGCGCCACCCAAACTGTCAAAAACAAAGTCTAGAATCGATAGAAATCTAGGGAAGAAATGTTAGGGTGAACAGTGTTCTAGGGTTAGAGACAAAGGTCGACAATCGGGAGAAATTTATCTAAGTATGGAATCTGATAAAATGATCGAAGGCCAAAGCTTCTAATATACACGCGAGAAATCTGTTAAAATAACCACCGACTGAAAAAGATTCCACAACTTCTGAACGCAAGCACTAAACAATGACCAATCCCCTAAAATAACTCGCAGCTGCCGACAGCAACGGGAACAGTACGTAGCTGATGAAGAAATGTCCACCGACCAAACAGTACAATTACTGATAACAGATTCTTCAACAGTGCGAAGCTCACGGCAGCCGAACACAACGAGTGCTAACCAAAATGACATCGCTCCGGACACGTCAGCAAATTTGATCAAAGCGCTACGCTACAACAGATCCATACAGAGCCAAAACGACGTCGCGCAACCTACGTCATCATATCTGATGAACTAACGCCCACAACAGCGATCGCTAGCGCAAAACCAAAATGACGTCGCCTCCACTAATATAAACGAAGGCGTTTTGCACCCGCTACAGGAACTTTCTGTCAAGAGATATCACCATGCGTTACCACAGCAAAACGACGACGCATCACCCCTCTCGCTACAGTAACTTGCTGTCAAAAGATATCACCAAAATTCGAAATTCCAAAATCTAAAAATTCTAAATTCGAATTTCTCAATCCTCACAGTAGCCACCGACACTCGAGGCTCATAGCTCGTACTAACTCAGATCTGAGCACTATACCAGATCTGAACTCTACGATATACCAGATCTGACTACCACCAAACGACGTCGCACAGGAGTCCCACTTAGATCTGACCAGCTCACTAGTCTCTCTCTCTCTCTCTCTCTCTCTCTCTCTCTCTCTCTCTCTCTCTCTCTCTCTCTCTCTCTCTCTCTCTCTCTCTCTCTCTCTCTCTCTCTCTCTCTCTCTCTCTCTCTCTCTCTCTCTCTCTCTCTCTCTCTCTCTCTCTCTCTCTCTCTCTCTCTCTCTCTCTCTCTCTCTCTCTCTCTCTCTCTCTCTCTCTCTCTCTCTCTCTCTCTCTCTCTCTCTCTCTCTCTCTCTCTCTCTCTCTCTCTCTCTCTCTCTCTCTCTCTCTCTCTCTCTCTCTCTCTCTCTCTCTCTCTCTCTCTCTCTCTCTCTCTCTCTCTCTCTCTCTCTCTCTCTCTCTCTCTCTCTCTCTCTCTCTCTCTCTCTCTCTCTCTCTCTCTCTCTCTCTCTCTCTCTCTCTCTCTCTCTCTCTCTCTCTCTCTCTCTCTCTCTCTCTCTCTCTCTCTCTCTCTCTCTCTCTCTCTCTCTCTCTCTCTCTCTCTCTCTCTCTCTCTCTCTCTCTCTCTCTCTCTCTCTCTCTCTCTCTCTCTCTCTCTCTCTCTCTCTCTCTCTCTCAGTTGGTACACGTCATCCAGCTGCACTCTAGCACAACATGCACCAGATCTAGTTTCTCAAAACGGTGTCGCACCACAATCCAGAATAGATCACATGCACTGTCCAGATTTGACTTTGGTCGACTCACACGTGTCATCCAAATAGCGCTTACACGGGTACACTTAAACGACGTCTTCTGGTAACCCGAACGTCGTCGCACTACCTTCCGGTCTGGACAACCCGGAACTGGTCAACACCAAATTACAAACCGAACCGGTTCACGTAGTGCTACCAGATTTCTCTCTTTAAATCTGGTTTCCTCCAAACGATGTCGCTCCAGCACCCGCTTCAAAAATTCAACTTAGTGTACCCAAAATGGCTTGCGACACAATTCTTAAGCATCCAACCAGCTAGATCTGACCGTCTACGAAAAATAACCCAAATCTGAATCCACGCACAAACCAACGTATGTTCATTAAGCATACCAGCTCAAAGCTGGCCCGTCCCAGATCAGCTCACGCCTGATCTGGTCTGGTCTATGCTAAACCCGATTAATTAAATTAATTGCTCCACTAATATTTCGGGTCTCACATTCCTCCCCCACTGAAAACAAGATTTCGTCCTCAAAATCAAGCAACAACTCCAGAACTGAACAAAACCTCAGTATCACAACACCAAAACTGAAAATACGCAAAATATACTATGCTCATCAGTTAATCAACGCTGGAAAATCACACTATGCACAGAACCACCAGCAGCACTCTAACATGCACCAGGAGGTTACTAACCAAAAGTTCAAGATAACTGGAAAGCAACAGCAAGCAATCTAGCTACTGGAGTTAATGCAATATCTACCCAAACTATGAGGCCATTCATGATACAT
Source organism: Dorcoceras hygrometricum (assembly GCA_001598015.1). Classification (NCBI taxonomy): domain Eukaryota; kingdom Viridiplantae; phylum Streptophyta; class Magnoliopsida; order Lamiales; family Gesneriaceae; genus Dorcoceras; species Dorcoceras hygrometricum. The sequence goes on along the minus strand of KV004552.1, from coordinate 18,967 downwards.
CTTCTCCTCTAACTCCCACGTAGCTTCTTCCCTACCATGCTTGCTCCATTGGACCATCACCAAAGGAATGGTCTTGTTCCTGAGCTGTTTCTCCTTCCTATCCAGAATCTGCAAGGGATACTCAACATAACTCAGCATTCGATCCAGCTCCACCCCATCAGTTCGTAGCACATGTGAAGCACATCTAGTACTCTGACCAGATATTTGTCACACTATTATATCCTCAGATATCATAGGATATCAATGCACAAGGGCAAGCGGTGAATCCTTGACAACAAAGCATCGACTCCAACATGCATCGGGACCTCACCCAATCCCGCCACTCGATGACCCTCATGGAGTTGGTAAACGGGTCAAAGTGAGGCGCAATAATGTAGAGTCTCAATTATGTTTTGAGTAATAAGGACTAATCTTTACAACCAAGATCTCGGACTTAATCCACTCGAAAAATGGTAACCACTTGAAAAGTCTGAACGAGGGTAGTTCGATAGACCACCGGGTCACTATCCATTTGATAGACCATCGGGTCACTATCTATCATGCATGATCAGAACATCTACATATTCCCTAACAATGAAACGTGGTATTTTGAATCCTAGATGCTAGTCTCGAGCTTCGGTGCCCCTTATCCTATTTTGGATTGCCCCATTGAATAGGAACTCGTTTAGAACACACAGTGACTATTAGATGCGCTTCATGATAGCCATCAAATCCACTATCACATCTAACATAAATTATAGTGCATTAAAGGTCTTTATCTACAAGTTTGTAATCATAATAAAGAAGATAAATAATGGCATAATATTGTGAATTTCATAAATAAATATTGTTTTACATACAGTCAACAAAAGCCCACATGCCACAAGTTGGATAGTTGGGCACCTAACACCTTTCTCAAGTAGTTTGACTTGTAAGGCCAAGGAAAATATCAATTCATCTATCATGCTCATCTCGAACTTATCATGTATCAGTTTGGAAACGTTTGTGCATAGTTTAGGATTAGTCGAGCTAAAAATGATATCATCAACACAAAACTGGACGAGAAAAACATGATCATTTTTGACAAATTTGAACCGTGTTTTATCTACTATTCCAATCACAAAGGCATGACCAATTAAAAATTTGGATAGTGTGTCATACGAAGCTCGTGGTGCTTGTTTCAGACCATACAGAGCTTTGTCCAGTTAATAGACATAATGTGGGTTGGTATGATCAACGAAACCAGGAGGTTGTGCAACATACTCTTCCTCTGATAGGATGCTGTTTAAGAATGCACTTTTAACATCCATTTAAATAAATTTTAAACTTGTATATGCTGCATATGTAAGAAAAATCATAATCGCTTCTAATCTACAGACGCAATTGATTCACTAAATCTATTCCTTCCTCTTGTCGGTAACCTTGAGCGACTAATCTTTCCTTATTTCTCATTTACAGTTCCGTCCTCATTGAGTTTGGCCCTAAAGACCATTTACTACCTATTACATTTTGATCAGTTGGTCCTGGAACTAGTCTCCGAACTTTATTTCTTTCAAACTGGCTAAGCTCTTCTTGCAAGCTTTCTATATCAGCTAAGACATACTTTACTTTCTTAGGTTCTATACGACAAATTAAAGCAGAGTTAAAGTATTCATCCATCATTTGGCCTCGCGTCCTAAGTGGTGAGGAAGGGTTAACGATGATCATTTCGTGTGGATGATTTCTATTCCATCGAAAGCTAGGTCCGAGGGGATCTCCTTAGGTCTGTTCTGGTTCCCCCTGCGTAGCTGTTAGATCCTAATCGAAATTCCTCTCTTGGTCATCTAGGATTACATATTGGGATTGGGATGGATCTCATTTACTATATCAACATGAATTTCATATATTGGATCAGCTTGCGTCGTCGATCTGGATCAGTTTGGATTTCTTCTGCTGGATTACCTTGAATTACAGCTAGTCTTCTGACCTGTAACTCATCATCCACTAGATTCAACAATTTTAGTATCTTCTAATCTGTTACTTAAATCATTAATAGATGCAGCTGAAGATGAGTTAAAACTGTTTTCATCAAACACAATATGGATAGATTCTTCGACTGTCGATGTTCTATTGTTAAATACTCTATACGTTCTACTGACAACAGAATATTTAAGGAAAAATCTATATCAACACGTGGATCAAATGCAGTTAAATACAATTTTCCATTGTTGTGAATATAGCATCTATAACCAAAGATTTTAAAATATGCGATATCAGGTAGCTTTTCATTCCAGATCAATACATCAGGTCCTTTGTGCATATAATAGCTTTACAAGGGAATACTCACAGATTTAATGCAAGAAAACATGTGACCCCATATTAATTCGGTAATTTGTATGTCTTTTGTTGAATCATTGGTGATCCTGTTAGAGTAGGTGTACAACTAGTCAACTTGTGTCGTGTGGATTCTTGTTGACTCTATGTAAACGATCTTTATGTATGAAATTCGTACTTATACGACATTCTTTATCTTCATTATTATGATTACAATTGTTGGATAAAGACCTTGATTGCACCATGGTGTATGTTAGATGTGATAGTGAATTTGATGGCTATCATGAAACACATCTGATAGTCACTGTATTCTAAACTAGTTCTTAGTCAATTGGACCGTCCAAAAAGGATAAGGATCGCCCGATCTTGGACTAGCATCTGCGATGCAAAGTATCATATTTCATTGGTAGGGAACATAGTGATGTTCTGAGCATGCAGATGGATAGTGACCTGATGATCTATAGAACTATCCTCGTTCGGACTTTCCAAGTGGTTATCATTTTTTTAGTAGATTAAGTCCAAGGTCTTGGTTGTATAGATTAGTCCTCATTACTCGAAACGTCATTGAAACTCTACATGATAGGTGCCTCACTTCGACCCGTTTATCGACTCAGTTGGGGTTATCAGGTGGCGGGATTGGAGGAGGTCACGATGCATGTAGGAGTCGATGCTTCATTGTCAAGGATTCACCACTCGCCATTGTGCGTGGATATCCTATGCTATCTGAGGAGATAATAGTGTGACAAATCTCTGGCCAGAGTACTAGATGTGTTTTAGGTAAATGGGTTTACCTTGTAGCACATGCGATGTTACTATTTGATCTCCAATATGTATGAATGTTTATCGAATCTCTAGCGACTCTCTATTTACCAATGGTCATTGATTCGATCGGGATATTTGAGCTGAAAGGATCGTACTGTGCGCTAACCATGATCAACTGGTTCTTACAAGCACTATCAGTGATATCTAGGGGATAATAGGGCGATGTTTCTAGACGATTTACCATGATCCGATGGGTAAGTACAAAAATATGTTTTCGGAGTCACAAAAGTTGTGAGCCCACGAGTAGTTGTATCCCTGAACTATTGAGGGTCATACAAGTACTGGTTTCTCAATTCCCGTACAGAAATTAAGCTCGATTTGTTGAGTATAGTAGGAGGAATGATGGAAGTGTGACTTCCTAAAATTAATTGGGGGTGGAAATGTGATTTTCTTAAATTAGCTTGGACTATCATTAAAGCTGATAGGGGGCCTAACTGTTATTTTGGATTAGGTGGTCTGAAAAATTATTTTCACATCATAATGTTCAATTTTGTAAACTGTGCAGATCTGTCCGATCTGATCGTCGATTGGGATTATGATGAAACCACAACGATGGACTTGAAACCAATGTTCCCTGGGCCTGGCCCCAACCCAGGCCCATTAACCTGGTTTAAGCACATTGAAAATCTATAAATAGGGTCTGAGTTATTCATTTTACTCGCACCAAAAGTTCTATTGACAACTAATACTCTGGGTTGAGAACTCTCTCCCCTTTAGTTATATTTTTCTTCTCCTCCTCCCTTCGCCGCCGTCGACGCCCGCCGCCATCGTCAGAAGTTGTTCCGATTGTCTCGGCAAGGAGATTCCGTTCGCAGAACTTTCGTTGGTTTTCTAGTGCAAACCAACGAAGGAGTTGAGATTCCGGTCGTGTACCTGATTAGGTGTTGATCCAGCCGTTCAACCGTTGAAGGGTCAATTCCCTCGTGGAACTGATCGGAGCCAGGTGCCTAGACGTCAGCAATGTAACCTTCTAAACATCCTATGCATGTTTAGATTATTATCTAGTGTATTGACCGTTCCCGGGCTTCAAAAAATTTTAAACTTCCGCTGCGCCACGGGAACGGGATCCGGTTCCGCCGCGCCAATAGGTCCGATATTTTAAAGTTTTAGTTTTAATCATATATCTTTCAATTCTTCACAATTGCAACCATTTCAATTGAGAATCCTGATATAACATTGTGCATATCATCATCACACTGTCAATCGGGCTTTAGTCCGGGTGACCACGTTTTTAATATTTTTTATATATTAATTTTGGATAAGTTTGATATTAGCGGTTGGTTCAACTTAAAAATTTAAGAATTCTAGAGTTTAAAAATTATATCTAAGATAGATTAAAAATTTCTAGCTCCGCCACTAGTGGTGCCATGTTAGCGGCAAGTTGGACAAAAGAGATTTTATTTTTTTAAAAAAAATAAAAAGTATGGTGGACCATATACGGTACAAGTTATATAGTTCAAGTTCACATATAACTTTCAAATTATATCGGAATATATGAAAATTGAAAAAAAACTAAAGAGAAAAATGAAAAAAATGAGAGTAGCTCTGAAACTAAACTCACGTCATCTATGTGATTTTTTAACAATGTATATAAAAATAATTTCCCCCATAATTTATTTAACGTTAAAACGATACCTTCATAGCCTTTTAAGGTCGATATATAGATTTAATTAGAAACATACATCGAGTTAACATAAATCTACGAGGGGTTTCGTTTTAATATAAGACTAGATAATTATAATACATATAGAAAAGATACAAAATATTTCAATCAAGTAGATATATATTTGATGGGACAAACGAATTTTGATCAAGAAGTCAAAATATAATTATATTTCAAGATGTTATTATCTTAACAGATTCTATTTTTTTTTTTTTGACAACTGAAATTTGATGTCAATATATATTTGATGGGACCAAAACATATTACTCTATATATTATCGGTCATATAACATGTTTATTTGCCCCGAGTTTCAAGGACACTTTTATGGAAAGCAACATAAGGTTTTTTTCGGACTAAAATAATTTGGGTGATCAAAGAAGATCCATGAAAACTAGCATAAAATCTTTAAAAATAAACATTATTTAATACAAGAAGATATCCTCGTGTCTTAAAAACTAAACCCATGTATTAATAAACTCAATCACATAAACCTATTTGTAAGGGGTTTCAAACACACAGGATTTTAAATATAAATTATCTATAGATGGAGTGTTGATGAAATTTTTCTAAAATAATTTCATTTTACATGGATTAAAGCTCTAAAAATTATGAATATACCATAGCTATTGGATTATTATTATTTTTTAAGAAAATGTATCATGTCCTATCATACTATGTTGTAGCATTTATTAGTTTTTTAGAAATATAAATGGCTGCTTTAAAATCAGAAAAAAAAAACTATTGTTTATTGTGTTGGAATATAAATTAACAGAGGACCTCTAATGAGATTGCAATTTTAGATTTTTTTTCACTTTTTAAGGAATAAACAGAGGTAGGTTTTAGAAAAAGATTGAACAAAAATCAAAGGCGCTTGCTGTGGAAAATAAATGTAGTCAAATTTAATAATTAGTCAAAGATCTACCTTCTTCAAGTCTCTCACAAAAGTTATTAAAGCAACAATACTAACTTTATTGTTCAAAAAAAATCACTTCTTACCCTAAGAAATGGGATGCAAATTTATATTTATATTTCTAACAAAAAATTACTGTTGGATCTACGTTTACAGATCAGAATCTTAATTTTGATTAACACAAAACCTGTTATTATCTCACTAACGATTTAAGATTGATGTGCAGTCCCAAAGCAGTGTAGAAGATATCCAAACTGGTTAAGGACAAACCAACTCGGATAGAAGAAGACCAGATAGGCACGTAAGTCAAGCTGAATGCTTACGAGAGATAGGTTTTGTTAGGATAAAATTTATGGTTTTGGTGATAACAAAATCTGGATAATCAGACGCAGTGGTGTGGCAAATCAGTCGACGGGTTATGCAGACGAGAGCTACAGTGAATTTATCTTTGGTATTGAATCAGTTGCAAGCTACAGTGTTTTGTTTATTCAGACGCAGGGTAATTGATTCAGTCGATGGAAAAACCAGACGCAAGCTAGAGTGGATTGCTCTACCAGACGCAAGCTACAGTGTTTTTGTATCCAGACGCAAGCTACAGTGCCTTATATGAGCAGACGCAAGAATTCAAATATTAGCGTGTGCAAAACCACAGCGTTTGAATAAGTTGAAGCGACACCGTATTGGAACCAGTCGAGAGCTACAGTTATTTGTGAATCTAGTTGTGATTCAGTCGATGGAAAAACCAGACGCAAGCTAGAGTGGATTGCTCTACCAGACGCAAGCTACAGTGTTTTTGTATCCAGACGCAAGCTACAGTGCCTTATATGAGCAGACGCAAGAATTCAAATATTAGCGTGTGCAAAACCACAGCGTTTGAATAAGTTGAAGCGACACCGTATTGGAACCAGTCGAGAGCTACAGTTATTTGTGAATCTAGTTGATGGTTTGTAGAACCAGTCGAGAGCTACAGTACTAGACTTAACCAGTCGAGGGTTTTTAGCAAAACGATGTCGTATGGATAAGTTAAAACGTCAGCGTTTTAACTAACCAGTCGTTGGATTTATAAAGAACCAGTCGAAGAAAAATGCACGTGGTATAAAGGAAATCAGTCGGCGCATATTTTTAAACATCTTCCAGTCGCAACCTCATAAACTACGAAGGTGTTGAAGCTGGTGAACAAGAGAAATTTCAGGCGCAAGCGATAAAGAAATTCAAATACGATGGTTTACTCAAATTAAAAAAGATTAACAGAATCGTACAAATGCCTGGAATTTAGGAGACAACATCGGTATTATTTTGGGTAAATAGTACATATTTTCAGAGGTTGTTACACGGTTATTGCAGAGATTTGGAAATCGACAAATTAGCTCTGACAGTGTGCAATTTACCTTGTAGTGGAGCAGGGGATACGGTTATGAATTATCAGAATTTCAAAAAGAGATTTTATTTCCTTAATAGATGAAAATGACCGTTGAAGAATGAAGACTATAAATAGCAAGCGATTTGAATCGAAGAATACAACTCTTTCTTTTGCTATTGCTGAAACTCTGCCGAATTACTTTTGAGCCATTCCTTGTTGAAAGCATTCAAAAAGCTCAACCACTCGAAGAATCTTCATTCGTTGATATTCATTGTTATACCTTCGAGTTTCAATCTCTGGTTCATTCCTTGAATTGAGTTTCTTTGTTTAAGAAACCAGAGATTTTACAGTACTCATAGCTTTGTATTCATTGTTAAATCAATTGAGTCTGTAACAAACGGGCTTCTCAAAAAGCCGTTTGAAAATACTGTTAAGTGGTGTAAACCAGCAGCTGCGTCTGCGTGTTAGATTGTGAAGTGTCTAGGAGTTCATACAAGTGCTGCTTGTGTGATCGGTTGGTTGCAGAAGGCCTGTAATCAGCAAATCTTCTAGTGATACCTTCCGAGGAGGAAGAAGGGGAGACGTAGGATATTTATATCCGAACTTCCAGAAACAAATCCTGAATCCTTATCTTTTACATACTGCACTTACATATTGCTTATTATTTACTGTTCACAAGTTAATCGGTTTTATTCTGCACTTTTCAAGTTAACCGAGAAACTTGCATAAAACTGAGATACCTTAAGTCTGGTAACTCGGACTTAAGTTAAGCCGTGCTGCAAAACATTTTAAAA
>KV004552.1:0-10674 GCA_001598015.1 Dorcoceras hygrometricum | reverse complement strand
AAGAAAGCAAACTTGGACAATGTGGCCAGGGACATCCTATACAAAACGCTGGACAAAGACAAAAACATGTTCAGCAAAATCAAGACCTGTGCCACGGCAAAAGAAATCTGGGGAAAGTTGGTCCAGATATGCGAGGGAAGCGATGAGACAAAGGAAAACAAATTAACAGTCACTCAGCAAAAGTACGAGTCCATCAAGATGAAGGATGGAGAAACCATGACAGAGTTTGACGAAAGATTCAGTGCAATAGTGATCGAACTGAACAGTCTGGGAAAAGAATACAGCAACAGAGAGTTGGTGCTGAAAGTAATGAGAGCATTGCCCAGAGAGTGGGACGTAAAAACTATGGCGATGAGGGAATCAAAAGACTTGAACAAGTTGGAGTTGCACGATCTATTTGCCAACCTGAAAGAGTATGAGTTTGAGTTGGAAACAAGATCTGAAGCGCCATCTACTTCCCAGCCAACCAAAGCATTAGCAGCAACTACAACAATCGAACAGTGTTCTCCTAGCACTAGCAAGACCGCTGATCAACTCAGCGATGACGTCATGTCCCTCTTCGTAAAGAAGTTTGGGAAATTCATGAGAAGATCCTTCCACCCTTCCTCTCCTTACAACAGTTTTAATAAATCTGATAAATCTGTATCTGACGTGATATGTTTCAATTGTGAACGACCAGAGCATTTTGCAGCTGAGTGCAACAGGCCCAAGAAGGATGACAGATACAGAAGAGATGAGAAGAAGGAGGATAGATACAAGCGAGACGACAAGAGTAGTGATGATCGACACAAGAAAGATGAGGAAACAGATGAAAGAGCTGTTGAGAGATCCAAGGAGCGATCCAAGGATAGAAGGATGAGAACAAGACCTGAAAGAAGTCCAAATAGAAAGAATGACAGGAAGGTGTTGATGGCAGAAGAGAGCACCAAGAGCTGGGCGGATAGTGATTCAGAATCTTCATCCAGCAGCTCATCATCCAGTGATAGTGAACAGGAGGAGGTTCACTGCCTCATGGCTGATCAAACATCGGACAATGAGGTATTTGATTCCTCCAATGTTGAATTTACACGTGAGGATCTAGTTCAGGCACTGAACGATATGGTCCATGAGTACAAAACTCTATCTCACACATTTGAGGAAATCAAAGCTGAAAACGCAAGTCTGAAAAATAGTTCAGCTGAATCAAGTTCTGATGAGCTTGAAGATACTGACAGCTTAAAGACTGAGTTGAGTAGGCTGAAGATAGAAAATAATTTGTTGAGAAATGAGGCCAGCGAGCTCAAGGCTGAAGTCGATAAATTAACTAAAGAAATGAGCTCCTGGAACCAGTCTACTCGTTCTCCACAAGCTGAATGAAAGTCTAAAGCAAGTTTATGATAAGTCTGGCATTGGCTTCAGTAGTGGTGAGAGCAGTGAAGGGGAGACAAGTACTAAATCACAATTAGTATATGACAAGTTCAACAAAATGAGCTTTGTCAAAGCTAATGTGATATATGATTGCTTTGAGTTGGTAACATATGATGATCATAACTCTCCAAAGTTGAGTGATAATGGAAAAGCTGGTATCGACTTTTCAAAACCTGAGAGCTCTAAGCCTAACTGGCTAAAGAACAAATTGGACAAAGACAAAGAGAAAGCTGGTCAAAAACCGTTTGTTCCTAACCAGTCGTGGCATAGCTCAAAGAAGGTAAAAATGGGTTGGAAAAATACTCAGCCAAGGAGAGATTCATATGGTCAAAATGTGAAATCAAAACTCAACAGATCTCACCGTAATTATGCACAGACTTTTGTGGATCCTAGCACTAGAAAGACCGTAAGGATAATTCAAGTCTGGGTCCCAAAAGGGGTAATCCAATCTGGACCCAAGTAAATTGGGTACCAAAATTTGCTTGTATGATTGCAGGGCAACAGGTACAAAGCTACTAATGACTCAATTATCTGGTACCTGGACAGTGGGTGTGCACGCCATATGACAGGGAACCCAAAGCTATTGACAGATGTTGTTCCACACAAAGGAGCAAAAATTGTCTTTGGTGACAATGCACACGGTAACACTGTGGGTAAGGATAAGCTTACCCATTATAACATCTCTATCTCAGATATATTGGATGTTGATAATCTCAGTTATAATTTGATTAGTATCAGTCAACTATGTGACAAAGGTTACATAGTTAACTTTCAACAACACACGTGCACAGTTCAGAACTCAAATGGTCTGACTGTATTGGTGGGTAAAAGATCGGGGAATACCTACGTTATCGATTGGTCAGAGCAGTTGAAGTCTGAACAGCTTTGTCTTACAGCTGACTCTTCCAAGAGCTGGTTGTGGCACCAAAGAATGAATCACTTGAACTTCAAAACAATTGCCAAGTTGAGTGAACATGATATGGTTTCTGGTATGCCTAAATTAAAATTTTCTAAGGACAAGATTTGTGCAGCATGCCAACTGGGAAAAAAAATTCGATCTACTTTCAAAACAAAAGGCGGTAAACGTTCTTCCCGAAGCTTAGAGCTTTTACATTTGGATCTTTTTGGTCCTGTTTCTATAACCAGCTTAGGGGGAATGAACTACACCCTAGTCGTTGTTGATGATTTTACTAAATATACTTGTGTGGTATTTTTAAAGGCAAAATCTGATACCGCTGACCAGTTGATTAGGCTTTTAAAACGTTTGCAAATTGACAAATCTTGTACAGTCAACCGGATAAGAAGTGATCGAGGAACAGAGTTTTTAAATCAAAAATTATCTTCTTATCTGGATGACATTGGAATAAAGCATGAGCTTTCTGCAGCTAGAACTCCTCAGCAAAATGGCTTAGTTGAGAGGAGAAACCGAACTTTAAAAGAAGCTGCTAGATCTATGAATTCTTATTCAGGCATTTCTCAAACATTTTGGGCTGAAGCAGTTAACACAGCGTGTTAGACTCAGAACAGATCAATGATTAATAAGATGCACGATAAAACCCCATATGAGATCTGGATTGGCAAGAAACCTGATATTTCATATTTTAGGGTGTTTGGATGCAAGTGTTTCATTCATAACAATGGAAAGAAGCATCTAACAGCCTTTGAACCCAAATATGATGCAGGTATCTTTTTATGCTATTCTGCAGTGAGCAAAGCATAAAGAGTGTTCAACAACAGAAGCTTAGCTGTTGAGGAATCCGCTCATGTGATTTTCGATGAAACAAGTTTCAAATCAAACTCAGCTGCAAGTCTTCATGATTTGTGTTCACGTCTGGAATCAACATCCCTTGAGGAATCAGACGACGACATGCCACAAAGATATTCAATTGAGGATGAACAACCAGCAGTGGTCACAACGCACAACAATGTCCAACAAAATCCAATAAACGACGCTCGACCATCGACCGGGCAACCAGATGCAAGCACTTCAACTCAAATGGAGTCTGGACAACCAGTCGCAAGCGTTACGTATAAATTGACATCACAACCAACTACTGGTGACCCAGTCGCAAGCATCACAAGATCAACGTCTGGACATCCAGCTGCAAGCATGTCTTCACCAACGACTGATCAACCAGTCGCAAGCATTTCTTACCAGCTGGAAGCAGACGCATACAATAACAATATTCAACATCAAATGGCGTATGATGATCCAGTCATTGCAAATCAGCAAACAACACAGGGGGAACAACAAAGAACAAATCCCATCGGACTTGATCTTCGGTGGAATAGAAATCATCCACCTGAGCAAGTCATAGGTAATTTCGAATCCCCTGTTCGCACACGAGGCCAGCTATCTCAGTATGATCATTTTGATCTTGTACCTAGACCCTCTAACCATTCAGTCATAGGAACTCGATGGGTATTCAGGAATAAACTGAATGAAGATGGGTAGTTACTAGAAACAAATCTAGGCTGGTAGCGCAAGGATTTAGGCAAATGGAAGGCATAGATTTTGATGAGACCTTCGCACCAGTAGCTAGATTAGAAGCCATCCGCATGTTTCTTGAATATACTGCATTTAAAGAATTCAAAGTATTTCAGATGGATGTTAAGAGTGCCTTTATTAAGGGCGTCTTAACAGAGGAAGTGTATGTTGCACAAACTCTTGGCTTCGTAAGTCATACACATCCAGATTTTGTTTACAAACTGGATAAAGCTCTATGTGGCCCAGAGCTTGGTATGATACACTATCTAATTTCTTAATTGAGCATGATTTCACAATAGGCACAGTTGATAAGACATTGTTTAAGTTCGTGAAAGCTGATCATGTTTTATTAGTTTAGATTTATGTTGACGATATTATTTTTGGGTCAACTAACCCCAAACTATGCAAGAAATTTTCCAAGCTCATGCAGGATAAATTCGAGATGAGCATGATGGGGGAGCTAACTTTCTTTCTGGGATTACAAGTTCGACATCTGGAAAATGGAATCTTCATTAACCAAGCTAAATATACGAAAGAATTGCTGAAGAAGTTTGGCATGGACAACTGCATCAGCAGCAGCGAATCCCATGAGCTCCACAATCAAACTCGACAAAGATGAAGCTGGAACTGCCATAGAGGTATCTTTGTATCGTGGTATTATAGGCTCTTTGCTATACTTGACTGATAGTAGACCAGACATCATGTTTGCTGTCTGTATGTGTGCTAGATTCCAAGCAGAGCCAAAGCAATCGCATTACATAGCTGTAAAGCGAATATTTAAATATTTAAAGGGTACTTCCAACGTGGGTATTTGGTATCCCAAAGACTCAGGCTTTCAACTAATAGGTTACAGTGATGCAGATTACGCAGGTTGCAGGATTGATTGCAGGAGCACAAGTGGAACATGTCAATTCTTAGGGGATCGACTAATATCCTGGTTCAGTAAGAAGCAAACATCAATTACCATGTCAACAGCCGAAGCAGAGTATCTTGCTGCTGGGAGTTGTTGCGCTCAAATCCTCTGGATTCAACATCAATTGAAGGATTACGGCATTGATGCTTCCGAAGCTCCTATTCTCTGTGACAACACAAGTGTGATAGCGATCACCCAGAACCCTGTGCTGCATTCAAGAACCAAACATATCGACATCAGGCATCATTTCATCAGAGACCATGTGCTAAAGAAGGACGTCCGGTTGGAGTATGTGTCGACGGAGCAACAAGTTGCTGACATCTTCACCAAACCTCTGCCAGACGCTAAGTTTTCTTATTTTAGAAATATCTTAGGTCTCCTTGAATTGCCTTGATTGTTGGGCACTAACATTTGCAGGTTGATAGCCATCGCTCCACCCAGTTGTAAGTCATGTGTTCAGGGGGAACGGTAGACAACCAGCTGAGAGAAGCATATTGTGCTGGGAATATATACCAGTCGCAGAGTATACCAGACGAGGTAAGTACCAGTCGCAGGGGGAACCAAGATCTGGATTGATAAGTGTGACGTCGTCTGAATATGTTGCGTCTAGACACTCAGATGTTGCATATATACAGTCGATACTTGTTTGTGACCATATCTTGTCTACCTTGCGATATATTAAAACCAGCTGCAAGGTTATAAAACCAGACGCAGCATTTGTGACTCAATATTTTTGGCGCGCGTCTTCTACTTTTAAAATATTTATGTTACAAATATCCTTTGAAAACATTTTGTTCAATTAAACTATTTTGGAAAAATCTCTTACTCGGTACAGTTAAAATATTTTGAAAATCTTTTCCAAAAACAGTACGCGTTGCTCGATGACTGACACGTGTATTTGTCATCATTCCAAAAGTCACATCTACACCGTTCCCTAGTTTTTAACTTTTCGAATTCCATATATATAACGGCGTCCATTGTTCATTGTCTCCTACCTTGCAACATTTGCTTTATCGTACTCGCGTATTTTCTTGTGTTCTCTATTGCAAACACTTTTCAGGCTTTCTTCACTCAGTTTACGACGACAATGGAATCTTCGTTAATCAGCAGCAGCCACCACATTGATTTTGATTCTGTTTTTAGCATGGAGTATGCGAGTCTAGAACCAGTGTTTGAATCTTTGATTATAACGGGGTTAAAGGAATTTTTGGGTTGCCCCGCTATCTTTTATGAAGCCGCTCTCACTGAGTTCTTCGCTAATGGTTCTGTCAGGGATGGAGTTGTGGTAAGCACTATTGGGGGAACTGCCTTTGAAATCTCTGAATCAATTTTTTCAGCGACGTTTGAGCTACCCTCTGAGGGTCTTACAGATTTATCACGTTAGCATTTCGTGTCTCAAAAAGGAATTGAAAATAGAATATCGCCTGCTTCACGATATTCTAGCAAAAACAATCTACGTCAAGGCAGGTTCCTTCGATGCTGTGACACGTGATAGATTCATGTTAATGACGGCCATCACGTTTGACGTAAAACTCAATTGGAGTACTCTGTTATTGGTGTTTTGAAAGCTATGGTGACACCGGGTTCTAGGCAGGCAAAAGGCTTTGCTATTCAAATTGGTGTTGTGTTTTCAAACATACCTGGATTGGAGTTGGGCGAACCCCGTGCTTTCCCTCCTCCTAGAGTGTTGAATGAGAAGATGGTGCATAGATTTGTTCACATCAATGAACAAGTTGGAGTGGAGAAAACCACAGGCTCTCCACCGATGAAGAAAACTCCTAAGAAGAGGGCTGTGTCGAAGAAGCGACCAGTAGATAGTGATGCTGAAGTGGCTCCGATTGTCAAGAAGAAAAGGACCACCAAGAGCAAGCCAGCTGTCGCTATAAGATTACCAGTTGAAGAACCGGTTAGCACTACGTCTGAACAACCAGTCGCAGAGGTTGCGACTGGTGAACGAGAACCAGTCGCAGAGGTCACGACTGGGGATGCAGACGCGGCTATTGAACAAGTCCTTGCTCAACTGGACTTAGTCTTTAAGGATTCAGATGTTGAAAGAGGTGACAGGAATGAAACTTGGTTTGATAGGGCTCTTGATGAAGAACTTGAGAATGCGAATCAAGAGATCCAAGATTCCGAGGATGGAACAGATTTTGTTGTAGACTTTCAGGAGCTACCAGTGCTTGATGAGACAAGGACAGTACTAGAAGCTGGTGAGAAAGCTATTTGCAGCAAGCCAATTAATGAGGAGCACATGTCCATAGACGATATATTGATGCAGATTTCTGAGTACATGATGCTACCATCTGTCACTGCGGCAGAGATCACTAAAATCAGGCTTGGCGAGTCCATAAGCATCCCTGGTGTTCAGGAACGCGATTTGTTCTATGCCAGTCTTCCTCGCATCTCAGTACATGACAAAGGGAAAGAAATACTGGTAGAAGATGAGCCTGTTAGAGGGAATCCAGCGAGGGAAACCGTGGAATTGATTTGCGGCGATGTTGATTTCTTGGTCCAGTTGCGAGATCGGGTTATGGAAGATGTTGTTCAATTCTTTCATTCTTTTTCTTTTAATAAGTTACTTACCTGATTTTGATGGTTTGAACGCTTTGAAAGCAAAGGAGAGTTTGATGTTGGAATGGGCGGAAACAGATTCACTGGAAACGGCTGTTAGGAGGAGAGTATTTATTCTTGCAAAGTATAAAGAGATGCTGCTCAGGAAGTTTTTGGAATCACATCGGAAATATCATGTTCCTGGGAAACCGTGGATAGAAACAACCTCTAAAATTATTGATCTTCTGTCTGCTGCTCATTCGAAATCACTTGAGGATCTGATCGCACAGCAGAAAGAGCAGGGTGTACCTATAGAGCAACCATGCTCTTCTACGTATCTTGATACATCTATAGGTAGTGTCCTAGCACAGTTTTACTCTAAGGCTAAATCAAAATGCTGGGTACGGTCAATGGTATTAATTGATGGGGTGTGGACACCTATTCAGGGCAATGACTTCTGGAAAAGTAGTTGCCGGTTATCACTGTTTGTGAATAAGAGACAAGTGCCAGCAAGTGTGGTTGAAGAAGATTTTGTTCCTCATGGATGTCTGATTGAACCGTTCCAATATTTGGGAGTTGCCCCTTCTTTGATCAAGACGTGGGGCTGGGCACGTGTTTGTACAGAGGTTATACGCTACGGTATGTTTGGTTGCTTGAGACCAGTGCGCGAAGATATTTGCAGAGATATCGTTGTATCTAACTTAGGTGTTGAAAGGATTCCAGCAGGTTTTCAAAGAATTTTTTGCCAGGGTATGGACAGTAACAGTTTTGTTAATTCTTTTGTACAGTGGGATTCAGTGGATATACAGATTTTACAAGAGTTTGAATCAACCTCTTCTGATGGGTCTACCGTCTACTGGTCTCCCTCTCCAATTTTGCAAAAGGATGATTCTTTTGATCAGGAGGAGCTATTATACATTGTTGAGAGTCCAGAGTCTTCTCCTTCTATTCCTCAGCAACAAGAGTCTACAAGTTCGTCCAGTGATTCTCAAATGCATTTTGATTCGAATGATTTACTCCTGGATGACACTACGGAGGCTCAAACTTCGCTACCAGCTGCTACTGTTGATCTCTCTTCTCTTCTGGATGCTCTACAAGCTTCTCTCTTTCAACGTATGGATGATGGTCACAGTGAAATTTTATCTCGACTCCATACCGCTGAACGAGGCCTACAAACCACTCTGGGAAATCAAAATGAATACTTGCGAAATCTTATACAGAGTGCGAGACAAGAAGGACAACTTCAAGATGATCTTCAGATCCTTCGTCTCAATGAATTGAAGAAGTCTGTTATGGCCCAAGGTGTTAAAGCTGATACAGATTCATTGGCAATCAGGAGTAAGTTCAATGCGCTCGATGCAAAACTTCTTTTATTGGACGGGCAGGTTGCTGCTATAAGAAATGAACAATTAGAGTTTCAAACCAAAATCGCAGCAGATCTCCTCAGCCTTTCCACCCAAATTGGTGACATCGTCGATTACATTATAGGCGGTGATGCCAAAAAGGGGGAAGGAAGCAGCAGCCGCCGCCCTCTGCCTACTCCTGTTCGTGTGGAACGCCGCCCTCTGCCTACTCCTCAACTATCTCCTGATAACCAAGGCAGCGGTGGCATTCGAACAACGACTATTGTGGATAGAAATCAATTTCTCAGTGTAGAACAGGCTGCGGAATTTGTTCGTGAGGCAGATAGACGGGAGTCAGATAGACTGGAAAGAGAAAGAGCCAGGGAAAGGAGAGAAAGAAGTCTAAGCAGAAGTGGTTCGTATAAGAGAGGAAGAAGACAGTAGTATAGAAATTGAAATTTTTGTACAATTCTTATGTACAATTTCTATGATTAATGATAGTCTGATTACTAGCAGTTCTTGTGAAATTTATTTCTGCATATCTTTTTATCTTGGCTGCTGAAGTTTTGTCATCACCAAAAAGAGGAAAATTGTTAGGATAAAATTTATGGTTTTGGTGATAACAAAATCTGGATAATCAGACGCAGTGGTGTGGCAAATCAGTCGACGGGTTATGCAGACGAGAGCTACAGTGAATTTATCTTTGGTATTGAATCAGTTGCAAGCTACAGTGTTTTGTTTATTCAGACGCAGGGTAATTGATTCAGTCGATGGAAAAACCAGACGCAAGCTACAGTGGATTGCTCTACCAGATGCAAGCTACAGTGTTTTTGTATCCAGACGCAAGCTACAGTGCCTTATATGAGCAGACGCAAGAATTCAAATATTAGCGTGTGCAAAACCACAGCGTTTGAATAAGTTGAAGCGACACCGTATTGGAACCAGTCGATAGCTACAGTTATTTGTGAATCTAGTTGATGGTTTGTAGATCCAGTCGAGAGCTACAGTACTAGACTTAACCAGTCGAGGGTTTTTAGCAAAACGATGTCGTATGGATAAGTTAAAACGTCAACGTTTTAACTAACCAGTCGTTGGATTTATAAAGAACCAGTCGAAGAAAAATGCATGTGGTATAAAGGAAACCCGTCGGCGCATATTTTTAAACGTCTTCCAGTCGCAACCTCATAAACTACGAAGGTGTTGAAGCTGGTGAACAAGAGAAATTTCAGGCGCAAGCGATAAAGAAATTCAAATACGATGGTTTACTCAAATTGAAAAAGATTAACAGAATCGTACAAATGTCTGGAATTTAGGAGACAACATCGGTACTATTTTGGGTAAATAGTACATATTTTCAGAGGTTGTTACACGGTTATTGCACAGATTTGGAAATCGACAAATTAGCTCTGACAGTGTGCAATTTACCTTGTAGTGGAGCAGAGGATACGGTTATGAATTATCAGAATTTCAAAAAGGGATTTTATTTCCTTAACAGATGAAAATGACCGTTGAAGAATGAAGACTATAAATAGAAAGCGATTTGAATCAAAGAATACAACTCTTGCTTCTGCTATTGCTGAAACTCTGCCGAATTACTTTTGAGCCATTCCTTGTTGAAAGCATTCAAAAAGCTCAACCACTCGAAGAATATTCATTCGTTGATATTCATTGTTATACCTTCGAGTTTCAATCTCTAGTTCATTCCTTGAATTGAGTTTCTTTGTTTAAGAAACCATAGATTTTACAGTACTCATAGCTTTGTATTCATTGTTAAATCAATTGAGTCTGTAACAAACTTGCTGTGCAAAGCAGTTCGAAAAATATACAAGTGTTGTAAACAATCAGCAGCTGCGTCTGCGTGTTAGATTGTGAAGTGTCTAGGAGTTCATACAAGTGCTGCTTGTGTGATCGGTTGGTTGCAGAAGGCCTGTAATCAGCAAATCTTCTAGTGATACCTTCCTGTTGGATAAGGA
>KV004551.1:16923-67141 GCA_001598015.1 Dorcoceras hygrometricum | reverse complement strand
CTCTTCTTCGATCTTAGAATTGATTCCATATCAGTTCGACGCCATCAAGATTCGTATCCGATCTTGACATGAATATTCATCTATCAAAACCATCTCCGTCTTCGAAAATCAGGCCAACTCAGTCCTGGGCATTAAAATCAATTCAATTCTCTTCAATATGCAATCTCATGCAAATATAAAAGATCCACTACCTGTGATGGATCGACACATACACAATTCAAGTTCTAAATCAAGAACAGTAGACAAACATGTATGTGATTTCAGCGGGATACTCAAGAAATATCATTCCTCGAGTACTCTAATCCTGACTCATCTGTCAGATTATAACTTCGTTCCCTTGTTTTCAAAATACGTCCGGCAGTGTTCTTACGCTCTGTTCCTCACTTCCTGAGATATTCGCAGAATCACAAATTGATATCTGAAATCAAGATGTTCTCAGTATTTCGAATTCAATCTTATTTATAGGCAACGATCTCTGTGTTTCTGCAGCATTTCCAACATGTTCAATTCGAGTTCCACGTGTCATGCTGAGTATTCAAATAGGATATACTCCCACCGCTTCGACAGTGGATAACGGTAAATAGATTCCTCAACTGCTGTTGATATTTCTCAGCTGCTGTTCGAAAATAATCAGCATTCGCTTGTTAGAAGCAACAACCAACAGTAACAACCAGTTGAAACAAGAATCCAGTCGCAACAATTCGAAACTCAAAACGATGTCGTTATAACTAATTCCAACGACGTCGTAACATGTCATCAGCTGGTATTACCTCTAATTAAAAGAAACCAGCAGCTGGTCGCTCTAATAATCCAACGACTGATTTCGCAACATTCTTCGAAACGGTATCGTATCAAGATTTCCTGTTTCATAATCAAAACGGTGTCATATTGTTCCCTCGACTGAGTAACCAGCAGATACAACAAACCATCACTGATTTCCAATTCCTCGCCTGGTCGCTAATTCATGCAAAACGACATCGTATCGAGATTCCTAGTCATAAGTCAAAATGATGTCGCATTATTCTCTCAGTTGGAACCAATTTCCACATACTCGCCTCGACTGGTTCGCGTCTATTATCAAAACGACGACGTCGTACCTACTTCATTAACAACCAGCCGATACATCAATAAACCAGCAGGTACATAAACCAGCAGATGCGTAAGGAACTCTCGCTGCTGATTTCTCGTGTATTAATCAACACGTGGCGCTTCCTCATTGATCTGTGTATTCGCGCGTCTGCTTCCAGCTGAAATCAACTGAATTTCAAAATTCAACCAGTCGCGAGCTACAGTAGTGTAGACCCGCATTAACTTTGCTACAGTAACCTGCTGCTGATTTTATAAACTCGCTTCGTCGGGTTACTTCGTCTGGTTCTCATACTTAGCGCGATTTAACGATACACAGTTCCTTAATCAAGCAGGTACATAAACCAGCAGATGCGTAAGGAACTCTCGCTGCTTGATTTTCTCGTGTATTTAATCAACACGTGGCGCTTTCCTCATTGATCTGTGTATTCGCGCGTCTGCTTCCAGCTGAAATCAACTGAATTTCAAAATTCAACCAGTCGCGAGCTACAGTAGTGTAGACCCGCATTAACTTTGCTACAGTAACCTGCTGCTGATTTTATTAAATCGCTTCGTCGGGTTACTTCGTCTGGTTCTCATACTTAGCGCGATTTAACGATACACAGTTCCTTAATCACCCAACATTTCCAGAAGAAATCCGAGCTCATATTCAAGCTTCATCAAATTCTTAAATGTCGGAATTACTAAACTAATCCTCTTCTTAATGATTCCGGGCATTACAGTTCTGTTGATAGATATCATTGCTGACTTAATAACGAGGTCTGTCCCAATAAACTGAACTGTTCCAAAACACGAATCTGAATACCCAAAATTCTCAACATCTGATTTGTTCCCGAAAATCAAGATCTAAAAAACATATCAACTGTGAACCCCATACTGCAATACTGAGATCTGAATAGATACTGTTCACAACTGAATTACTCAAAACTGTGATACTATACCATAACCTGTTATACAAGTCTGAATGCCCTATGCTTCCAATAAAAGATCTTCCATTGTAGCTCACTTCTGACTAACTGTTCAGGAGTGATCAACTCAGATGTCAACGCTGACGTCACTACTTCTGAACTTCAATACACTGAGATGACGTCACGACTTCTGAAAATTTCAATCCGATATGTGATAGTCGACCCAACATCTGAATAATGCGTAACTGTTAATGACTACAACTTACTGACTGACCAGATGTTACTTATGAATTCAGCACTTGGTAGTTTTGTTATCACCAAAACTAATAAATTTTACCTTAACATAATCATCTAAAATTATTTTCCCCCTAATCATGCACTCATTCTCACGAAATTGGATTTCGGGGCGTTACAACTCTGATCCAAAATCTTCAACCCAAATAACTGAGATCTGAAATCCTCTGTTAAATGCGCTTCGCTCTTTTCTGATCTGATATACACATCTTGATAGCATGATGTCCAATCTGAACTTCTTACTTCTCCCGAAAGTACGATTTACTTAAGATCAAGATCTTAGTCTTAAGTTCAGTTCTTAGTCCAGTTTTTGTTATCATCAAAACTTATAAATTTTATCTTAACAGTACGTGTGATCTGTTTGTTTTGAGCGGGACTCTTACGCAACGTCGTTTGGTGATCGCGCGCTAGTATAGCGTAGAGAAGTCAGGTCTGAGTTAGAGCTAAGATCTGATGTAGAGCTAAGATCTGAGTGCTGGTATCAGCTCTGGTCTGAGTAGTTGACTTTCACTATAGCGTTGGCTGGAAGATTTATATATATACCAGTGTCGATGAACACTTAGAGAATTGAGACCCGATATTTCTTATCTTCTTACCGAGTAGGGATGGCAATTTTCCCTGTGGGTTCGGGTCCCGTGGGGAAAAACCGTATGTGGGCGGTTTTGGGGGGGCTTTTTCGGTTTTGGTTTCGGTTTCGGGGATTTTGAAAAACCCCAATAGGAATTCGAGGCGGTTATGGGGACACTATCCCCATCCCGGAACCCGACCCGATAAAAAAATAATAATAATAATTTAAAATTAAGGAAAAAGTAAAACAAGGCCCATTACCTTATTTGGGAAAAGCTTCCAAATTCTGCCCAAATTCCAATCCCTATTCCCTAATCCCTATTGAAGCAAGCGCAGTTCTTGAATCTCGCTTCTCCCATGAATCGGTTGCCTTGGTTGCTTATTCATCTTGCTATTGAAGCAAGCGCAGTTGTGGCCATCTTGCTTCTCCCATGAATCGGTTGCCTTGGATGCTTATTCATCTCCAGAACTCTCCGTCAGAGTTCTTCCACCAAAGAGTTAGTATATGAGGCAACATTGTATTCCATGTTAGAGCTCTTGGGATTGTTTGTTGTTTTAGATTGCATAAGAGGAAGAAGATTGATTTATTTAGTGCATAGACTGTTTGGTAATATTTTTGTCAAAAATTTTCTTCCGAGAGGTTCTTGTTTTGTGGGTTTGGCTAATTGATGTCTTATTGTATATCTTGATTGTTATCTAAATTTGAGTGATCTGTGGACAACTGGGATATGTTTAGCTTGTTCTTTATTGCTTGCTTTAGAGCGTAGCTCTTCTATTACTTTCTGCAAACCTACAAGGTTCAGTGAAGATTTGTTGCAAAACGTGTGCTTCATTAGCTTAGTTTTTTAGATGGTGGATGTTGATATAGATGTTGTGTGGTGCTTTATAATTCTGCAAGCACTCGTTTGTCATGTGTTGTCGTCATTGAATCTTTGGTCTTTTCTCGAAATTGTTTGTGTGTTGATCCTCAGTCACAAGAGCGTAGATCTCGTTTGTCATGTTCTTTATAATTATGCAAGCTTTCATTTTTGTGTGTTGATCCTCAATTTGACTTTTATTTTAAATTTTAGGAGTTTACAAGAACAACGGCTACTTGATGGTTTCATGGAGGGCTCAATTTAAAACGGGGATGGGGATGAGTTCGGGGATCCCCATCCCCGTGGGGTCGGGGATGGGGATGGGTTCGGGGATCCCCATCCCCTTGGGGTCGGGTATGGGGATTCCTCGATTGGTAAAATCGGGGATGGGGGTGGGGATATAATTCGGGGGCGGGGATGGGGATGGCAGCCCCGGCCCCGCCCCGACCCATTGCCATCCCTATTCCGATATCTTCTCAAACCTTACTGTTCACTCGAACCCTATTTCTCCGATTTCCGTCGATTTACGCCGCTGTTTGGAGCAAGATTGGTGGCGCTGAGCTCGTCTCTTCTAGATCTTTTGATTGATACCATTTGGACATTTGAGTCGACGAGTTGAGGGAGCGGGAAGTAGTTGCAGTGTTCGTATATTTCGCGATTTCTGGACAGCAGTTCTTCTATTCTTTAGCAGCTTTGGATAAGTGATTTATTACTGATTTAAACATCATTTTAGATCTGGAGAGTGCTCTGTAGAGTTGAGATAGCCGATATAGGCTACGAGGCTTTAGACTATAAGCTGATATGAGCTCATATTTGAGCTGATTTATTAGATGTCTTGACAGATTTGGGCTTTTAGGCATCTTCCGTTGAGTTTCTGGCGAGCTAGTGGAGCATCAGATTTGAGCAGGCTGCTGGTGCCGTGTACTCCTGTGAGATCTGTTGAGGTGGCAGAGGTGTGGAGAGTGAGGTACGGATTGAGGTCGTGTTTACAGCTTTGAGATGAACATGAGAACGTATTATGTGTGTGTTTACGTGCTGTGTACCATGCTGAGTTGTGCTGGTCTTATCTGTTTGTGACTTACAGCTGATAGAGTGTGCTGTTATGTTATATTGCATTGTTGCTATGATCTGTTTATCATTGGCATACACGCATTTCATATTGAGCTTGATTTCCTTGTGAACCGAATTTATTTATGCGTTGTGATCGGCCGGCTGAGCCATCTTGCCTGAAAGGTCCAACGTTGTTATTGATGTGGTGGTCGGTTGAGTTGTCGTGCCTGAATACCACTAGACTATGATGGGCGGCTGATCTGTCGTACCTGAATATCACAGGATCTGATTCTACACAGCTCTGTTTTTGTGCCTTGCTTACCGCTGATTTGTTGGTAACCCTCATGCATGACACGACATGATATGTTGCATGTGTATCTAATAGCTATTACACATTGCTCTTCGTACTGAGGTTTGACCTCATTTTATTTTCCCGTTTTCTGGGCTGCTTTGGTCTGTGTTGGACTTTACAGGATCTTCAGATAATCCAGCTGGACCGAGTGGAGCGTCAGTTGATAGATCCCCATTTTGAGTCCCATTATTTATACTATGTATTGAACCAGGGGATGCCCTACGTGAATATTGTATTTTGGGATCCGTGTGTATCGCATACTTGATTATGTGTTGTGGATTGTTGGATTTTTGAGTTAAAATCCCTATTTTGAGTATGTCTGTATTTTTAAGAGTTGATTTTGTTCAGGCCCAAAACAAAAATTTTCAGACATATTTTGATGCTTCCGCATATTTGTGATTAAGCGCACAGAACCTGACAAACACATTCTGAATTTGAAAAAAATCTCAGTGATTACCTTCTAGCCAGAGATAGAATAAGGAGGGAGATAAATCCACCAAGCAGATTTGTACATGCTGATCTCATAGCTTTTGCACTCACTGCAACAGAAAACATTGGAGGGGAGGATGAACCTTTAACCTTCAAGGAAGCCATCAGCAGTAAGAATGCTGATAAATGGTGGGAAGCAATGAGTGATGAAATGAGATCACTTGACAGAAATCACACTTGGGAGTAAAGGAAAAACCAGTTTGACAGAAACTCGTATGTTTGAAATGGGTGTTCAAGGTGAAGGAAGCTATCCCAGAAGTGGAACCAGCAAGGTTTAAGGAGAGACGTGTAGCCAAGGGCTTTACACAGCGAGACGGTGTTGATTATAATGACGTATTCTCACCTATTGTAAAGCACACCTCCATAAGAATGTTACTGTCCTCAGTAGTTAAAGAAGATATGAAGCTGGATCAACTTGATGCAAGAACAGCCTTATTACATGGAAAGTTAGATGAATCAATCTTTATGATACAACCTGAAGGTTTCAAGAAAATATGAGAAGAGAAAAAGGTGTGTCTGTGGAAAATGTCACTATATGGTTTAAAGCAATCCCCACGGCAATGGTATAAGAGGTTCGACACCTTCATATTAGACAATGGCTTTGTGAGATGTTAAAATGATAACTGTGTGCCAAAAACTAAGCAATCATGGGTATTTATCTACTCTTATGTGTCGATGACATGTTATTAGCTTACAAGAGCATATCTGATATGGAAGAGGTTAAGGAGATACTGAAATCAGAGTTTGAAATGAAGGATATGGGTAAGGCCAGCAAGATACTAGGAATTGAAATTAAGAGGAACAGAGGTACTGGAATCCTATTCCTCTCTCAACAACACTATATTGAGAAAGTACTGAAAAGGTTTGGTATGGAGAATTCAAAAGCTGTTACTACCCCGTTAGCCCAACATTTCAAATTACCTCGGCTAATTCACCAAAAACAAAAGATGAGGCTACATATATGGAGAGGATTCCTTATGCTAATGCAGTTGGTTGCCTCATGTATGCCATGATTGGCACACGCCCATACATAGCCTATGTTGTTAGCATAGTGAGCAAATACATGGGGACACCAGGGAAACTTCACTGGGAAGCCGTGAATGGATCTTGAGGTATCTAAAGGGAACTTCTAAGGTGGTATTGATGTATGAGAGAAGTAAAGAAGCAGACAGAGAAGTAAGTGGTTATGTGGATGCCGATTATGAAGGATGTCTTGATACGAGAAGATCTTTAACATGATATGTGTTCAAATACCACAAAAACGTAGTTAGCTGGAAGTGTAACCTATAGTCAGTGGTATCATTGTCCACAACAGACGCTCAGTTCATTGCATTAACTATGGCCATGAAAGAAGCTATCTGGATAAGCTCCTTAGTTGGGAGCTGGAAGGAACGCAGGTTACACCTTTGGTGTTTTGTGATAGTCAAAGTGGAATACATCTTGCCAAGAATCAAGTGTATCATGAAAGAACAAAGCACATAGATGTAAGACTTTACTTTATACGAGAGGAGATAGCAAAGGAAGAAGCAAGAATATCCAAGATTGTGACTAATGAGAATCCAACTGACATGTTGACCAAAGCACTGGCTATGTACAAGTTCAGACACTGTCTAGAGTTATTGAATGTTACCGAAGGAAGTTCCATCCAAGGTGGAGAATGTTAGCAGAAAAGTTAGTTAGCTAGATGGATAGGAATTCTTCATTTCTTTGTAACCATTGAAGTAGTTGGCTCTATGTTGTGAATGGTCAAATATGTGTGTGATGTTGTGTGTGTTAGCTGTATATACACAAGAACTGATCTATATCAAGGGAACTTTTCTGGACTCAATAAAACCAAAGAACTCTCTCTGGAAATTAACCTTACATCTTTTTTCTTTCTTTACGTTACCTCATTACGTTCTGCAACAGATCACGCAAAGTTACTTGATCATTTCACACATCAGCTCACATTAAGCATTGATGGTCATCTAGACATCTGGTAATACATATAACAGGATGTATTCATATAAGAGCCTAAAGTTTAATTCCACGTAAAAGTATATGGTTAGGTTATATAAATCCTTTATTTTAAATTATGTTAAATGTAAATATAAATTGCCTATATAATATAATAAACTATATATACATTTAAATTCCATTTTACTAGAAAGACATAAGGCTAAAATTGACTAGTCCCCCGTTTTGCAATAGTTTATTATCTCGTCTTTTGCCATTATGTATCATCGCATTTGGGCTTTCAGATTGAGCAATATTAATTAGGGTGCAATTTATGTATCATTTAAGTTTAATATAGTTACGTAATCATGGTTAACGAGCTGTGCTATGTTATTTTAAAAAGTTACCTTAAGAGCATAATCCATTATGGTTCATACAAGACCATTTTAACGATGGGCATAAATTAATTGCCAACATGATCCAATTGTTTTCGCTGCATTTAATTTCCCCAACACAACGAATACTTCTATATCAACCACATTCCAATTAACAAACAATTCAACACACATCAAACTCCATATCCCAAATAACAGAAAGCTGAAAAATCTAAAATCCAATCATATAATATGAATCTTGTTTAGTGTTTTCGGAGAGCCGCCGCCGAGAGCACCACCAAGAGAATAAGCAGAACCACAGTGATGAACGCCGCCACCACGGCTCCACTGACCCTCTGGCAGAAGTTATCGAACTGCTGACATATGGCCAACCAATTCGCCCCCGAGTTCCCGTTGTGTGCAAGATAAACGATGGCCGCGGAAGAACCTCCGGCCGAAGTAGCCAAAGCAACAGCCAACTGGAGTCAAATCCACGAAATAATGATAGGGGAGTATTAACTTTATGGTAATATTACAACATGCAAAAATTAATGTACCTGATATTTATGTTTTTTAAAGTATCAGGTAGCTCGTTTTTTCATATTTTATTAGAAATATATATAATTTCTATACCTGCACATCGTTTACGTTACTCAATGTTAAGAATTTATGCTGCGGTGTTATAAATGTTTGTGACATGTCATCAATATCTTCCACGTTAGCACACTGGAGAAATATCACCAGAGCGTTTTTTTAAAAAAAAGCACAAGTTATTGAATTAACTGATCAAATTTTGTAGTTTTTCCAGTATATATATTATATATTTGCATTCATGTCTAGAACTGAAATCCGTGTAAATACTATAATGTAACAAAATATATTGGAGTGCTCGATCTATTTGATCCTTATAATGAATCTTACTGTATCGAAGAGTATTAACAGGAATCTTGGAGCTTTGGCAAGAGGTCGCACGATGCAAACAATGGAGAAGGGTATGGAGAGAACTAGGTATCCGGTGACGATAGCCATAGCTATTACAAAGAACCTGCAACATGAAAAAGACCGAAATAGTACATACAAGTTACAGGACAATCCGATAATCAAGATTAGGCCTTACGAGAAAGTAGGGAGATCATCATAGCTGGCTTGGAACTGGAAGAACTGCGTGAAGAATGGAAGAGTTTGCTGTGTGGTTCCCATGGCGACAGCAGCCCCTAAAGCTGCCGCGGCAGCGCATATTCGAAGGATCAAGTCGAAAATAGAGACACCCCTTTTGTATCCCGATGCCCTTGCATGCCCCAACGCCGCCGGGGTCTCCGCCAAAAGGGGTGCTTTCCCTTTCCTTTCTCTGCTCGTTTCCCCAACCTCAACCTCGGTTTTCTCCATTTTTTTGAAGTATTTTCTTGAATGTTTTGTTGTTAAAGTGATTATTGGAGCTTTGTTATGGGATGAAAGTGTGAGGAGAGATTGAAGGTTTATATAATGATGATGGATTCAAGATTTCTGAAGGATTTATGTGCGAGATAATGGAGCAAGAGGAGTTGTTTGCTAACTTGTCGAATAATTTATATTTCATACTTTTTTGTTTTCCAATAATACAATGAAGAATATTACTATGTTGGGGTAGCTGGAGATTCTTATATTTAATATTGACCATCAACTTCAACTAATAAATTGGAATTTTAAATAAAGGCATTCCATTATCCTGCAGTACCGCAGTATGAATATTCATTCGTGCTCGTTTTCGTTGATATTATTATTGAGGAAAATAATAAAATTCGTCTTGTCATTTGATAAAAATATTTCATTTTGGTCATCTTACGGATTTCGTGTATGGTTCGGTAAATTTTATGCGTCTTATCACCAACGCCACATATGTTCGAATGTGACTTACACACTGATCATCGATTCATAAGATCATTTTGATTGGGTAAGAATTCATACATGTTTCCACTATGCGCATATTCTGGAACAAAATAATTGAACTATTACCAATTTCCATGTTTAATTTTTTTTAAAAAAGCAATTCCATGTTGATTTTAGAATTTTACAATACTCTTATGTCTCTCCGGAGTTTTTCCCTATATATTTTATCAACGCCTAAAATTTAAATGAAATTAGACAGGAGTTATTTATCTGCCGAAGCTCAACAATAAAGGTGTCAATATTTTAATTAAAAAAATTACAGCAACATTTACAAAGTGTCACGACTTGATATAAAAAGAACCATAACTAAAAATTCTAGTAAAACTAATTTTCGACAATCAACTCGGAAAATAATTCCTCAATCATCTTCATTAGGAAACACGTGTCCTCGGATAAGGCACACTCTTTATCATTCCATCGAACTTTGCTACCAAAAGAATAAAAGAAAGCTTTCAAGAGAATATTACTATATTACTTAAATGTTTCAAGATTTAGTTAATTTACAAATGAATGAGAGGTGCCTATTTATAGGACTCCTTCATGAAATGGATGGTCAAGATCAATTTAATCCTATAGTGGAGATTAAGTCTACAGAATGATATAAGTAGTATCCAAGAGAATATTTCACGGAAGGTACAAGATAGATGTTAATCTGCTTGTATCTAGACGATTCTACCATGACGTTGAGTTTGTATGAATGTACAAGTTGATTTTAGAGAATTCCAATAATCTCAAGTAAATTCTAGAATATTGGAAGTCTATGATAACAGATAATAAATAATATAATTTGACGTACATTAGATCCCTTTGAAAATCCTCAACCTCATTTTCCTCAAACATGAAATATTAATAACAAATAACAGTTGACTTTTCTCTTTAAATTAGCATAAAATCTTGAATAGAAGTTATGTATAGTATCTTCTGAATTGTGGCTCAACTTAAAAATTTCAGGTACTTATCAGTCATCATTGTCTGATCAAATATACAATGATCTAATTTTGGCAGAGCAATATCGACCTGACGGCCATCTCAAAGTGCATAATAGTCAAATCAACCTTAACTCGAAATTTGTTGCCCAATGCCCAAAACAAGTCTTATGATATTTCGTCACGTATCATTAAAAAATATTATTAAAAATCCTCACAATTTTTTTCTTGTTAACTTCATTCCGGGCAATTTTAAATCCGAAAAGATATTTTTTTCTCAATCTACGAGATGAGAAGTTCCTGGGTAAAAAGTTTCTTTACGACAAAAATATGTTTCCGGTAACATTTTTTCTTTAGGATAAAAATTTTCCAAATAAAATTGTTTTCCTAAGGATAGATAAAGTTTCCGGATAAAATATTTAGTTTCTGGTTTAAATTGTTCTTCCACAGATAAGATCGAAACGTACTAGATCAGAGTTTTGAGGAGGGTTAATAAACTCTTTTGAAATATTTATGCTTAAAAACTATTTTTTAGAATCAGATTGGTTGGAAGCTGATCCAGAACTCAATATAATATGATTTCTTGAGAAATAAAATGTTATCCGGAAAAATCTCAATTATTTAATGACTAAAAATGCGATGTATGAAAACTAAAATAGTAAGAACGGATTAGAGTCGTTATTTGTTTCTGGAAGTTCGAAGCAACACTTCTACTGTTGGATCTCGGTGGATCCGGATCACTATCCTGAAGCGCAGCTAAAGTTTTAAAAAAATTTTATGTGGGGGTGTTGAAATGCGAATCGCATGCAACAATTACAATAATAAACATTCATGAGATGCTTAAGTGGTACATTTGGCGACTATGCGTCCGGCTTCGACCAGTCCCGAGAGGGAGATGACCCTTCTACGATCGAATCTCGAAACATCAACTAATCCGGTCCACGACCAGAACTCAACTCCTTTGCTGGTTTACACTAGAAAACCATCAAAATTTCACGAACAGAATTTCCTCGCACGAGTGGGCCGCAACAATGTGCGACGGTGGCGGCGGAAGCGCAAAGAAGGCGGCCAAGAGGATAGGAGAGGGGGAGAGAAGAGAAATGTTAATCAACTTTGGTTGCTCAACTTGATGCACTTTTCAACATCTCCCTAGCCTCCTATTTATAGATTTCATGGGCTCAGACTAGGTTGATGGGCCCAGGGCAAGGCCAAGCCCGATCTAATCAGCTTTGAATCTATCGTTGTGGTTTCATCATAATCGCGATCGATGATCAGATTGGACCGATGTGCACAGTTTTCAAAATTTTACATAATGATGTGAAAACAAATTTTTGGACGAATGAATCTAAAAATAGCAGTTCCACTTCACTAGCTAAAATGAAAGTCATACTCCCACGGTCAATTTTGGGAGCCATGCTCCCAATTGTACTCAACACCTTGAGTTCCATATCTGTGCGAGAATTTGGAAGCCAGTACTTGCATGCCCTAAATGTTTCAGGGATACAGCTAGTCGTGAGCTCACAACTCCTTTGTTACTCTGAAAAAATACATTTTCGAACTTACCTATCAGAGCATGGTAAAGTGTCTAGTAACATCAACCCAAATCCTCTAGGTATCACTGATAGTGCCTGCAAGAACCCAGTCGATCATGGTTAACGTACAGTACGGTCCTTTCATCTCAAATATCCTGACCGAAGCAACGATCATTGGTAAATCGGCAGTCGCTAGAGATTCGATGACCATGCATACTTCTTGGAGATCAAATAGTGACATCGTATGTTCTACTAGGTAAACCCATTTACACTAAAACACATCTAGTACTCTGTTCAGAGATTGGTCACGCTATTATCTTCTCAGGTATCATAGGACATCCATGCACACAGGCGAATGGTGAATCCTTAACAACAAAGCATCGAATCCTACATGCGTCATGACCTCACCCAACCTGGCCATCTGATGACCCTCATGGAGTCGGTAAATGAGTAGAAGTTAGAAAACTAGAATGTAGAGTCTCAATGATATTTTAAGTAATAAGAACTAATCTGAAACAAGACCTCGAACTTAATCTACTTTACAAATGATAATCACTTGAAAAGTCCAAAAGAGGGTAGTTCGATAGATCATCGGGTCACTATCTATCTACATGCTTAGAATATCTCCATGTTCCCTACCAGTGAAACATGGTACTTCGTATCGTAGGTGCTAGTCTCAAGCTCGAGTGGCCCTTATCCATGTTACCCAATCGACTAGGAACTGATTTAGAATGTACGGTGATTATTAGATTTGTTTCAGGATAGTCATCCAATCCACTATCACATCTAACATACACTATAGTACATTCAAGATCTTTATCCAACAAAATTGTAATCATAATAATGAAGATAACAATGTCATAAAAATGGGAATTTTATAAATAAATATTAATTTACATAGAGGCTAAAAAAACCAATATACCACAAGTTGGCTAGTTGGGCACCTACTCTAATATATACGTCTCCCCTTCTTTCAAACTGGAAGGATTTCCACTAAAAGATTTTGAATAGAATACACGATATCCTAAATCACTCAGTCAGGCCGCACCCAGTCTAAACTCCTAATATAACTCAAAAACAGCACACAGGCTGCGAAAGAAAATATTTAGGCTTTTTTGTAATATGATATGTTCAAATACAAGTTTATCTAATCCAGTACATAACTAAATTGATTACAGAAGATAAATATGGATACAACAAGAATTATTCTGTAAAATAGAGAGGAAATCGTAAAGAAAATTCTCTTGTCTTCTTCTTTTTGTAAAATCGTAAGAATTCTTCTCTTGTAAAATCGTAACAACCCATTTGTTATGAATTTCTCATATTTTTATTAACTGTGATTTAAACGATAAATATATCCGATAGACTCAGTCGATGAATTCTATTCTATGTATTTAACAGATTTCACTATCTCCGTACAGCTCCATCGTATAGATCCGTTAAAAATTTCCCGCTATGGTTGTATAACAGCGATCCTCCTCGTACATGACCAGACTCTGACACATCTGTTAGAGTAGATGCCCAACTAGCCAACTTGTGGCGTGTGGGTTTATAGACTCTTGCATATGACATCTTTATATATGATATTCGCATTTATTTATATGGCATTCTTTACTTTCATTGTGTTGTATGATGATT
Organism: Dorcoceras hygrometricum; assembly: GCA_001598015.1. Taxonomy (NCBI): domain Eukaryota; kingdom Viridiplantae; phylum Streptophyta; class Magnoliopsida; order Lamiales; family Gesneriaceae; genus Dorcoceras; species Dorcoceras hygrometricum. The sequence continues at coordinate 53,207 of KV004551.1, read as the reverse complement.
AACAATTGTGTTGAGTAAAGACCTAGAATGCACTAAAGTGTATGTTAGATGTGATAGTGGGTATGACGGCTATCATGAAACACAACTAATAGTCACTGTGTATTCTGAACATGTTCCTAGTCGATTGGGCCGTCAAAATGAGGATAAGGTCGCCCGAGCTAGACCTAGAATGCACTAAAGTGTATGTTAGATGTGATAGTGGGTATGACGGCTATCATGAAACACAACTAATAGTTACTGTGTATTCTGAACATGTTCCTAGTCGATTGGGCCGTCAAAATGAGGATAAGGTCGCCCGAGCTAGAGACTAGTATCTGCGATGCGAAGTACCACGTTTCATTGGTAGGGAACATTGTGATGTTCTAAGCATGCAGATAGATAGTGACCTGGTGATCTATCGAACTACCCTCGTTCGGACTTTCAAAGTGGTTACCATTTGTCGAGTGGATAAGTCCGAGGTCTTGGTTGTACTGATTAGTCCTCAAGACTCGAAACGTCATTGAGACTCTACATGATAGGCGTCTCACTTTGACTCGTTTGCCGACTCATTTGGGGTCATCAGGCGGCGGGATTGGTGAGACCCCGATGCATGTAGGGGTCGATGCATCGTTGTCGAGGATTCACCGCTCGCAGACATGCGTGGATATCCTATGCTATCTAAGGGGATAATAGTGTATAAATATCTGGCCAGAGTACTAGAAGTGTTTTAGGTAAATGTGTTTACCTAGTTACACTCGTAATGTCACTATTCGATCTCCAAGATGTATGCATAGCTATCGGATCTATAGCGACTCTAGATTTACCAATGGTCGTTGATCTGATCGGGATATATGGATTGAAAGGACCGTACTGTACGCTAACCACGACCAACTGGTTCTTGCAGGCACTATCAGTGATACCTAGGGGATCATGGGGCGATGTTGCTAGACGCTCTTACCATGATCCGATGGGCAAGTTCGGAATTGTGATTCCGGAGCGGCAATGGTTGTGGGCCCACGGCTAGCTGTATCCCTGAACCATTGAGGGTCACACAAGTACTGGATTCGAGATTCCCGCACGGATACTCAGCTCAACGTGTTGAGCATGAGAAGAGGATTTTGGGGAGTGCGACTTCCTAAAAGTCAACAGGGGTCAAATCGTGATTTCCCGCTGTTGAGGGGCAAAACGATCATTTTGCACTGGGGTTCTGAAAAATGGTTTTTCAGATAATAGTATTCAGTTTTGGAAACTGAGTCGATCGGTCCGATCTGATCGGCGATCGGAGTCATGATGAAGTCACGGTGACAGGGATGAACGGAATGTTCATCCGTTGGACTCGGCCCCGTTGGGCCGGTCCAAGACTATGACTAAGTCTATTTAATTAGACTTAAGCTTCATTATGAAACACTACAACACAATCAACCCTAACCCTAAACTCTAGGCGCCGCCCCCCTCTCCTCAAACCTCACGCCGCCGCCGCCGGTGCACGCCGCCGCCGCTGCCTCCTTCGCCGGAACTTGTTCCGGCCAACTTGACGAGGAGAATCCGTCCGCGCTGATCTCGTCAGGCATTCTAGTGCAGGCTGACGAAAGAGTATCGCATCCGATCGTGGACCTGATTGACGTAGTCTACCACCATCTACCGTGAAGTGCCGGTTTCCTCAAGAAACTGGTCGGAGCCAGGCACGAGTTGCCAGCAAGGTAGTCATCTAAACACCCTATGAATGTCATAGATTGCATGTTTTTATACAATTGTATTGATCGTCTCTCGGTAATTTTTGTTCTTCCGCTGCCTCGCCGGGAGGCGTGATCCGGATACGCCGTGGTTCCCCAACAACATCCTGAATTTGTTCAACAAAAATTCTACCATGCCGTAGCCTAAGTTTGTAATGTTCTGGTTTATATGAAGATCCAAACTGATCTACTAAAGTCCTAATCTGAACTGTTATTCAAACCTGATCTGATCTGTTATTAAAACCTTATCTGATCTGTCCTGCACTTCGAATCTGTTCTGATATGCTCTTTTGTTCTGAACCATAAATTGAGTTGACTTTACTCAACCTGTTCTGAGTTGACTTTATTCAGGTTATACAGATCTTTAGCCTGAGCTGATCTGCTAACCTCGGACCTAATTTTTGTCTCACCAAAACTTAAAATAATTTTTCTCAACAATTTCCTCCTTCTTGGTGATAACAAAACATTGAGTAGAAGACGTAAAAGAATTTTTTCTTACATTCAACCATTGTCTAAGTTGTTCTAGAACAAGTCCTGAATCAAGTGTGAACGATAACATAAATAATATCTTCATCATTACGATGTTATATGAACCAAGTTGAAGTACCAATTCTGGATTCATGTTCACTACATGAGTTCCAATTTGATTTCTGAAAAAATCTTATCTATACAAGAAAGAGAGCTAAAAATCGGTCTTCTCAAAATAATGAATTGGACTGTATTGAACAGGAGCTGGCAAAACATCCTCATCAACAATTGAAACCTACTGCTCTAGATCCTGGTGCTCCCCCAATCTGATCTAGAGCTTGATGCCACCCCAGAAACCTTTGAGTCTACATCAAGGAGAAAACCGTCCGAACCATTCCCTTATCCTGCATAAAGAGAACTAACTCAAAGTTCATCGGAAAAGCGTTAATTTGCCAAGAAATCCATAGTAGTAATAGAGTGTGAAAATACGGATAGTTCTTGATGAAAATTTTAGAGAAAATATTTGAGTACTGAAAGTTGATTACTAAAGGATGATTTGAAAACCTAAAGAAGAAAACAGTTTGCAGTAAATTTAAAATATGTCTTAATGGTGAAAAGACATCGGTATACGTGGCAGCTTAGAATGAAACACATTTGAAATTCTAAATACGTCACGATAAGATTTTAAAAAATATGTAAAAAAATAAATCACAACCATTCAAATGTTACTGTATGAGATAGGAAACAACTTTGCAAACACCATGATAAGATCTGATATTATACGTGTATAAGCTGATGAGATCAGCACAGACACAGTCTAAGACTTTGTTCTTATCAGTTTGAAAATAAATTGTTCAGTGCGAATAGAACTACGACATATCTAAGAGACCAAATATGTTTCAAAAATAAGAAACTTAGCATCCGATAGAGGCTTCGTGAATATATCAACTACTTACTGGTCTGTCAAAATACATGTTCCAGCCGGATGTCCTTATTCTGTACATGGTCTCTTATGAAATGATGTCTGATGTCAATATGCTGGTCCTCGAATGCATCACGGGATTCTAAGTGATCGCAATCGCATTTTTATTGTCGTATAAAATAGATGCTTCGACAACAGTTGGATCTGTTTTTACAGATCGGAATCTAAGTTTTGATTCACACAAAATCTGCTACTATTGTACTAACACTCTACGTGAAATGCGCAGCTTGCTTAGTCTGGAGTAGACATGGAGATATTCAAATTGGAACAGTGAGGGGATGCCTAAGCTAGACTGATCGAAGATATCTAGTTAGTAAGGGGACGCCAGAGCTGGCACAACGGTTTACTTCCAGAGTGCAGGGAACACCAAGCTGGTTCACCAGTTTGGAGCAGGAGCAGCAAGGAGATCAAGCGCAGAGGAATGCAGAGAAGTGCAGAATGATTGAAGCGCATATCAAGTGCAGAGTACAAGAGCAGTGATTGAGTGCGAAGCCGAGTACAAGTGCAGTGATCGAGTGCAGATCAGATCACTGGCACAGTACGAAGAACTTAGCTGAGATACCAGTTGAAGGACCAGCTGGAAGGTCAGCTGAATATATGCGAGCTGTTGCAATAAGAGGATGGACAAGCTTGAGGAGACCCACGTAGATGCAGATAAGGAAGAATCCGTATGCGAATGATACTCGTCCAGCCTCCATAGAGCTAAGCTGGTATGGAAAACTGCGAGATGGTTGGGCACTCTGCCACATCTCAGCATTGATCCAGGAGAACTCTGAAGCAGACTAGCTTAGAGTACAGCTCAAATCAAAAGTCTGTCCAGATATAGGGGTAAGATTAGAACCAAGTTAATTAAGGACAAATCAGCTTGATAACAGCAGTGAACAAAGAGCATCTCAAGAGCAATTAGAAGAGTTTCTCAAGAGCAGATGAAAACGAGAGGAGAAGAAGAGAGTTATGAATGACCCAGTAAAGAAACCAGCTCGAAGGAAAGACCAGTTCAGTGCAAACCATAATGGAGAAAAGCTGGCAAGTTGGTTAAGGTAAAACCAGCTTAGATAGCATGACAGATGCTATCAAATCCACGAGCAAAGTGATTGGAATACAAGACTACATGACAAATGCTTCTCAGTATTCAAATCGAATTTCTCGTAATGTCTTCTCAGTACAGTGCTCACGTGATTAAAGTGAAGAAAAGCCTGCAACGCATTTAAAGACAAAGGACACAAAGTACAATAGTGTCAGAAGACTTTTCAACAAGTACAACTTTGTGTCCAACGGGTATAACTCTGCATCAGGCTATATATAGAGCACATCACAAGCAGATGAAGGGTGTGGATGTATGGAGAAGAACAAAGTCAAAAAGTGTTGTGCAAATTCAGAACCAAAAACAGAAGATAGCACAACCCTGGGAAGACAATGAATAACCAGCTTGGACAGGAGCACTTCGTAGTGTGTGGGTTTTATCTCTTAGATTGAGCTTACACTGTAAATCTCACACATGGTTCACTCACATATATTTGAGAGAGTTGATTAGATGAGCTGAGTGAATCAAAAATTTTGAATTTCTAATTCCATTGTAGTCTTTAGACAGAGACGTTAAACAAGTCTAGTTGTCTTTCGCACTGAAACATTAAAGAAGTGTCGTCTTTCTCACTGAGCAGTAAAGAAGTGAGTTAGACACACATAACTTGTGGGCTGGTGTGCAATGGTGTGGCTAGGAGTTCTTGCGGCTGCTGGTCGTAGGAGTTGGTTACAGCGTGGGTCGCTGTAATCAAAGTATTCTAATGGATCCTTCCCGATTAAGGAAGAATGGGAGAAATATGAGATTCAGCTTCGAACTTCCATAAACAAATTGCAGCGTATTTTCTTTATAGCTTTCAGCATTTACATTCACGCATTGCATGCTTGTTTAATACGCTTAAAACTGTTAAAAAGGCTTTCGATTGTAAGAGTTCAGTTTGAGTTATTTCCGCAGATTTTAATTCATTACTCAATATGTTCTCGGTGCACTAACATTCAAGAACACTGAGCTATTGTAGCTCAAGATTCAAAGAAACCAGATCGCATTTGTTGAACCAGCTCGCAGAGCTGCTCGTGCGTTCTTGGCGCGATATGGTTACCCGTTGTGTGCTGTTTTTTAAAACGAATCTTTTAAATGCAAATATTTTAGGTGTTTTTTGATCCTAACAATTGGTATCAGAGCGTTTTTACGATCTGGTATCCTGTATTTTGGACCTAACAACAATATCAACTCCATGGTCTCTAAGCTGTTGCTGAATTCATAAATTCTGACACAGCAGCTCCCAACTGCTAAATACTCGGCCTCAGCTATAAACATTCCTGTGGAAGTTTGCTTCTTGCTGAAACATGAATCAGTATGTCACGTAATAACTGATAATTTCCACTTGTGTTTCGCCGATCAATCTTCCAACCCGTGTTATTAGCATCAGAATAGACACTCAAATTGAAACTGGAATACCAAAGACCCATGTTCTGGGTGCCCTTAAGATATTTCAAGATACATTTTACTACAATGAAATGAGAATGATTCGGATCTTCGTGAAGCCTAGCACACATACAGATCATATACATAATGTTGGTCTGCTAGCAGTTGAGTACAGTAGCGATCCAATCATCCCATGATTCAAAGTTACATCAACGACAGTTCCAGCTTCGTCTTCATCAAGCTTTATGGAGGCACTCATCGGAGTAGTTGTGGATGAACATTTTTCCGATCCAAATTCTTTAGTAGTTCTTTGCTATAACTCACTTGATTTATTAATATCCCATTCTCAACCTGTTTGGCTTGAAATCTCAAGAAAAGTGTCAATTAGTCCATCATGCCCATCCCAAACTTTCGCACAGTTTAGAATTAATTGAGCCAAAAATAATGTCATCAACGTATATCTGGACGAGAAGAACATGATCATTCTTAATATACTTGAACAGAGTTTTATCTACTGTTCTACAAAATCATGATCAATTAAAAACTTGAACAAAGAACTATACCAAGATCTTGTGATGTTTTGTTCATGACAAAAGCTACATAGGAGTCGGACTATCCAAGACCTACGTGTGGCTTTGGTCGAGAAGAGTGAGTTAGGGATGAGAAGGGATGCACGTGCGTGAATGGGTCGTGAGCTTGTGCATGGGTTGAGAATTTGAGGTTGTGGGTCGAGTCTTGAGGCTTATGGGTCGAGTCTTAGGTTGTGGGTCAAGAGCTTGAAGTATTGGTTTAGAGCATGAGTTGTGGGTTGAGCTAGGGCCTAGTATTGCTAGAGTTAGGTACAAGGGTTGTCGATGGTCTCATTGGGGGTCTGTTCATGTCTTGGATTTGAGGATAGTAGAACGAGAGGTGAAGCAGCATGTGCCCTTACTTGCTGCCTACGTGCAAATAGTAGGGTTTTCGGGGTCATGCAGGTCGCTCTAGGAAGTCTGTGTGGTCATGGTTGAGTCAAGAAGTTATCCCATCGAGTTAGGGTCAGGTAGTTTAAACGGGGAGCGATTTGGTCGAGAATGAATTAGTTATGAATTTTATGGTTTTGTCGCTCAAACTGCGTCGTTTAAGGGCGAAAATTTAACATGTTCATTTTTTGGGAATTTCGGGGCAGCATCTTGTCATGAACGACCCTATGACACTTTTTAAAGCTTTAATTTTGAAGTTTAGAAAATTTTAACCAATTTTAAATTTTTATGATTTTTATGAGAATTTTAAGTTAAGGAAAAGACGAAATTTTGAGGCAAGAAAATTATTTGAGTTTTGAGGTGAGGAAACTATTTTTCGAATGATGTGACTTGATGTGGTTGTTCGTAGACGGATATGAGGCCGAGAAACTTCTCGTTTGACCATATCAAATGACGCATAATGTACTTTGGTTAAGTACCAGGGTGTCTTACACTTGACGGGTATGGATTCCAGATATGGACTAGGATGTCATATCAGCCTAGTACTATGGTTTTACTTAGCTTGATCAAGCGACTTGAGGTTGAGGAGCCACAATCGAGAAACAGAAATAACAGAAAATAATTTGAGAAACTTATTATTTTTTTCCAAGAAAAAAATGTTTTTGAATATAATTACTTTTAAAGGCATGTGCATGTATTATTTAGTACTTGTTATATTTAAATTTTGTACTTGTTAAGTCTTTAGCTCATTACATTTGATTGGTTCAGATGAGGTTGAGAGGCAGGACCTTTGAGCAGATGGTGATCCAGGTTAGCACGAGACCCAGCGACCTTACATTCTTCAGCACAGATATTCTCATGTTAAAACAATTTTCATTTTTAGAGTGAAATCATTTATAATTACCTATTGGGTTGGTATGACATTTTGAAAGCGAATGCGCTTTGAAAGCCCCAGTAACCTCGTTTTTCTAATATTTGTTTGGCAACTATTTGATTAAAACCATTTTTCCTTTATGTTATCTTGTGATGCGAAGAGGTTAAAGCTCAATTTTCCGATCGTGTCACTATTCACATGAATAATTACGTGAATATAACCCATTTAAAAAAAGTTACCTTTATTTTTAAGAGAAATATTTTAGAGAAGTCGGGATGTTTTCAATTGGTATCACAGCAAGGTATTGGTTTGGGTTGTGCCTACAGCTGACTGCAAGAAACTCAAGGAATCTCGTCTCGAAGTCTGTAAGTCATAGTATTTAACTGCTTGAGTCGCTAGCTTGGCATGCGATTTATCTTGATATTTAGTATTTTGAGATATTGATGTATTTGTATCATGATGATGTATATTTTTATTATCTTTTTTCGTCATAACGAATTCTGAAATTCAGTAGTGAGTTTTCGACGTATCCCTAGATGCCTCATAGATGCCAGATTACTCCACCACCCCCTCCGCCACTGAATACAAGTGAGCAAGTTTTGGCTGGAATTGCTCAGATATTAAGGCAAAGAGCAGGGACTTCACAAGGGGAAAGGGCCGAGATTCCTTATGAGAAGTTTCGCTAGATGGGGCCTCCTTAATTCATAGGCTCCACTGACCCACTCATTACAGAGAGATGGGTCATATCTCTGGAGACGATCATTGTCAGGCCTGGTGCTCATAACACAGAAATAAGTACACAATTAGCACTAAATTGCGGAAGCTTATAAAGTGATTTAATTTTTTTTTTTAGCCTGAACAGAAAGTACGTCATTCAAATATTTGTGTTGGAGTGCAATAATTGCCCCTGCTAGGTGAAGCGATTGAACCATGGCGCTTGTGTTGCTATATGGTTTAAATATTGGGGTTGCACCATTACCACCAGCTATATTTTTTAGTAAAGCAGCAAGAGTTCGGTCCTACAATTGGTATCAGAGCCAAGGTCACGGGTTCGATTCTCATTGATTGCAAGGACTGCAATTATTAGGAGGGGGATCGTTGGAGTGAAATAATTGCCCCAGGTAGGTAGAGCGATCGAATCGTGGCGCTTGTGTTGCTATACGATTTAAAGATTGGAGTTGCACCATTACCACCAGCTATACCTTTTGGTAAAGCGACAAGCACTCTGTCCTACAATTTGCATACTAAAAATACTATTTGATTAAAAAGTCAAGCAGTAAAAACTCATCATCTCAAAATATACACTCAAACAACAATCGAATTAACAATAATACAGCTACATTGGGCATCCCCTAGTAAGGAATCGATACAAGAAATATATAACTGGGACTCCACCAGTTGATGCATCACTCGGACCAGCTGATCTACCTGAAAAACCTGCAATGGTCAAACACACGACTAAAGCAGCCCCATGGAAAAAACAACGAGGTCAAACCTCATTACAAAAAGCAATCGCAAAACAACAATCTAATAAACATGCAACATATAATGTCGTACAATGCATGAGAGGTACAATGAATTATCGGAATCCAAAACACAGCGACTCAACTGGCAATCGTATGCATGTGAGAGTATGGGTGCTACCCGGTCGTTCTCACATGCAGCATTAGTTTCACAATCAACAAGCTCAACCCAACTGGTGCCTTTCAGCTTTTTGAGGGGTGGGAGCTACCCACTGATCCTCATTGCAACACAAATCTCACAGCGGGGAGTCAAGGTTACAGGAGCCAGCCGACACCTCATTTTATTTTCAAAAACAACATACCTGTACTATTCCACAACATCAAGAATCGGTTATCAAAGGATTCAGGCTCAACATGATATGTATGTATGCAATGCCAACAAAAGAATCAAAGAGCATCATACAACATAAGGTCAAAACTGCAAATGCATCATAATGCAACACACAGCTTGGCAACTCAGCACAGATCCACAGACTCGACAATATACTTAAGAAAATCATCTCGGAAACTCATCACAAGCACAAACAACTACGACAACTCAGCACAGCTACAGATATGTTCACATGCTTATTCCAAAGCTGTAAATACAAGATCATTTCGTACATCGTTCAGTTCTTACCAAATAACTCAACCCAAAGTTCACAACTGAAATAGATTACACGCACACTATCCCGCCAGCTCTCGGTCAACAGCTCAGGGACAGCAACTCAGGGAAAAACCACAAGAGAGTTACAAACTGTACACATCTAAGAAATCAGCTCGAGTTCAAGCTCAAACAGCTCACGACCGAAGCTTCAAAATTTGGCCAGCCTATAATCAACCTCATAATTCAAAACCCAAATCCAAATATAATGACCAAGGGTGGCGAAAACAACACGTTCAGTTACCTGAAACGAAACTCAACGCGGCCAAAAATCGAGAGTAACAGCTCACGACGCTTTCCTTTGCTTTCTCAGTTCGTCCTCCTCACGACTCCAAACTGGTACAGATATGTAGAGCTTGAAGAGAGGTTTTCAACCGTAGTACCCTTGCTCAAACTGATTGACCAATCTCCGGTGATCGGGAAAATACCAGGTCGGTGAACAGTATATCGTCGAGGATTTCAGGAAATATCTGTCGACACTCATGAGGTGATAAGGTACTTGTGGTCTAAAAATGACTAATTGTTTGATCAACGGGTCCTATTTATACTACTAAATCCCCGAATCTAACATACAGTACCTTCGGACCAGCTCAGACCTCCACTGTTCCAGCTTAGGCATGCACACATACCAGATTGCGTGTCGTATCAGATAGCGCACTCATATCAGATCGCGCATGATCGCACAGATGAGATTGCACAAACCGTTCAGCTCGCGCAGTACCCAACTCAGCTCGGAGCTAACATATCGGATTGTGCCTCATGCACAGTAACCTCATATGCACTTATTAAGATCACATAACGACCTGATCACGCTCACAGACATAGGTCAGCTCTAGCACGATAAATAGCTATCAGACACACTAAGATCTCATGCACATTGATCCTTCACCCTCCAGTACAAGAGAATAAAATTAGCTCACACAAGATCTGACTAGATGAAACAGTTCACGCCACGCATAACAGTATCAGATCACATACTGGTCAGCTCACGCACTCCAACAGATCTCACTAGATACAAATTTCACCAATAGTTTCCACCACAACTGTTCTTCGCCATCAGCTTTCGCCCAAGATTATTTAACCAAACAACATAGCACAACGTTCGTGATCTCACTACTCAGCTCAGAACGCTGCGTAACTCCCAAAGTTTAATACAGTTTATGCCCTACTACTCAAACTGATTTCAGCTCAGCTATCACTATACAGATCAGGTTGCGCACTCAGACCAGCACAGAGCATTCAACTCAGCTTACGATCTCCAGAACAGTACGCGCTACTTGGATCAGCACAAACCTCAACAGCTCAGCTTAGGGTACTCTATCTAGTACGCATCACTCAGGTCAGGTTGCTATGCTCTATTCATCTTAAGACAACCAAAAAAGTTTGTGATACTCTCATATCGCAGCGGACATACTTGGAGCAACTCGTGATGTTCAACTCAACTCGCGACGGTCAACTCAGCTCGCGATCTCAGATCAGCTGACGTCTGCTTCTCCCTTCTAAACGATACTTCCTGACTCTCTATCAATTCAGACCGCTACACTGGACCCACTCGGAATACAGCATCAAAGTCTCAGCTCACAAACACAGAATGGCTAAACACAACACATTACTTACCTATCAGCTTGCACCCAATCTAGTCAAATACATCAGCTCACACTATGACTTCGGACCAACTCGTATAACCACACAGCAAGCTTCTAAGATGAATCTCTCATTCAATACGTCAAGTGAACTTTGAACTGAGTCAGTTCTCCACCAAACTCTAATCAGCTTAGCACGTAACATAAGATCATCTTGCGTCTACTGATCCTTCTCCAAAGATAACTCCCTAAGCTAAATAAACCCGACTAATTAACCAATAATCTTAACTGAATAAGACATTAATTACCTTGGCTAATTAGAGTCCTCACAATCTTTAGATATATGAGAATTGAGGATGTTTCAAGGGTTAGCTGTGCTATTTTCAGCTAAACGAGGATGATGCTATTTGGGGGGAGGAAGCAGTTGATATTGTGGATCTAGATACACTGGGCTGGGCCGAATTCAAGAAGATGTTCTTTGATAAACGTTTCACGCCTGATGATCAGGATAAACTGAAGCGGGAGTTCTGGAATCTCCGGCAAAGAGATATGTTTGTGGCGGAGTACGTAAAGAAGTTTGATCGAGGCTGTTTGTAGCGTCCCAAAATCCATAGAACCACATTTGTTAGCCTTTTTCTTTTTAAGGGCTATTTTGATATTATTGCATTCAGCTCTAGTCCGAGCTGATTTCACCTAAGCTAATTTCTCTCTTTCAAGCTTAGAAGTACAGTTCAGAAGATTTTCGGCATAATGATTGAAACGAACCAGACTCTACAATTTTTTTAAAACGTTTACGGAATACATAAACTGAAAGTGTAGCTCGTTCCCTTTAAACATTTCTAAAACGTCACTTTAAAATATAAATCAAATAAGTATTTCAAAGCGTTAAATCGTCCATGCTAAAAACAGAAATCAGACTGAGTACGAGTGCTTATGTTTAAAAACCAACAACTGAAAGCGTATCATAACAAAAGATAACATCGATGCGGTCATGGGCTAATGCTGCAGCAGGCGCTTAGAGGTTCTCACCGCCAGTCGGGATCTACTCAACAGTAGGGTCATCACCTGCACCATTTATACCTAGTGAGCCTAGAGGATCATCATGCTCTATCTTGTAACATAAAAAAGTACATACTAATAAAGGCGCATGCAAGCACATACTTGTAATAAAATAACGTTAAAACATGAATACATGCATGGTCTTAAAACATTGCTTCATACATTTCATATCATACATAACATATACATACATAAGGCATGACAAAGCATATCATGAAAAACGTATGAGTCGTGTACTGAAGTGTGGACCATAGTCGATTGATCAATCCATAACATATACATACATAAGGCATGACAAAGCATATCATGAAAACGTATGAGTCGTGTACTGAAGTGTGGACCATAGTCGATTGATCAATCTATAAACCAACGTACGCGGCGGTGTGGTTCACCCGATCTTACCTTGGGATCCCTATATGTCTCACCTCTATGCTACCACTTCACCATGCCGTGAACACATTGATCCATAAGCTCGTAATACATGGAAACAGAACTTCAACGGGCCTGGTATCCCGCATCCCCTCATCATAAATTTCCACAAATCATTCAATCCCTCGGGTTTTGTCTTTTCAAAGAACATGCCTTTAACATTCCATAAAACATTCATGATGCATGCATTTTGTAAAATTATGCAAGTTTAAAAGCTTAGCCCGTTAATGTATATTTAACCATTTTCTTTAAAACTTTTACGTACATAGCATAGTACATATATGATTAAATATACATTCACGGGCTTCTACATTTTCTACTTCGGTCAAGGACCGGTTCAGGAGCCTGGCCCAATACTTCTAGACTTAACTTAAAATTTAACTTAGCCCAATACTTATAAGAATTCCATTACAATTTCTAACACATCCTAATTTTTACTGATTTTAACTCAATTTTGACTTTAAAATCAAAGGGCTATTTTGACTAATTTCAAAATCAATTTTGACTTTAAAATCAAAAGATTAATTTTGACTAATTTCAAAATCGATTTTTACTAAAAATCGATTTAATCAATTTTGACTTTTAAAAAGGATAACTTAATCAATTTTGACCAAAATGACCAATTTTGACCAAACGAACAATTTTGACCAAATTAAAATCCAATAATCAATTTTGACTTAATTAAAAATCCAAAGGCTCCAATTTTGACTTTAGAAAAACTTAAAATAAGCATCCAACTCAATTAAAATTAAAATTTTGACACAATTTAAAACATTTGGCTATTTTCTTTAAAATTGGACATTTGACTTAAAATTAAAAAAAATAACAAGTCCATAATTAAATTACTCGGGTCAACATTAAAATATTTTTACTCGAGACTTGATGAACCGACCTCGGTCCAACCGAACCAACCGGTGCAGCTGAACCGTTCGGCCCGCAAAACATAACCCTAAACTCACACGTCGCCCCCTTGCGCGCCACGCCTGACCAGCGGCCACTCAAACCTTTTGTTCTCCCTGATCCGGCCACCTTTGGCCGGAGCCCTGCCGATTTTACCTTCCCGAGGTCCGGACGGTTCTAATGGGACCAACCACGGCCCCAACCATGGGCCACACTGAATGCACGATGGTTGGGAAGTGGGCTGCTTGCCGCGCGTCACACGCAATCGTGCGTGATGCATGGCTCGACCAAGGTGGTCGAGCCACCTTCCTTACATTAAAGGGCCATCACTTGACCACCCTAGAACCACCATGAACGTGCCTTTGTCCTCTAACACACCTCGACCAAAGCCTTAAAAGATTGAATCAAAAACGTGAGGAAAACAATGGCATATGCATGGATCTGTATGAATTGTGCATAGCTCTATACAACACAAACAATTCATGAATTAAAGTTTAAAAACAGATTAATATAGTTTAAATGGTGAGCAAAGGAATCGATATCACATGCCTGGTTTGTAGAAAAGGTAGAACTGCGAGTTACTGACGTTGAGGACGCGAGATCGGGACCGCCTTTGGATCACCAAGAGATGAAGAAAATCGAAGGGGCTGTTCTTGAGAAGGGGGAGGGGACGACAATGGAGGCTAGGAGGAGTCTAGGTTTAGAGAAATTTGTGTTTTAAAAATAATGGGGTGACAAATTTGACCCCTATAGATTTAATTAAGAAAAGGAAATGATTTTGACAGGTTTGCCCCTCCATTACTTAAAAAGCTAATTAAAATTCATAACTTGGCTTTGGAAATATCAAATTTTCGAAATCATGGTCCCATCATATTTTAAAACACCTTAACATCCATTAAAACAACCCGTAAAGGCGACAAACGGGTTCCTCTAAAAAATAATAATAAAAGGCCCAAATTTTCAGAAACAGTTGCTTAAAATAATAAATTTATTCTTAAAAATCTAAGAACTTAAAAATATTAAATTATTTTTATTTCGGTCGTCCCTAGTCTCGTCCACGCGTCCGTAACTCAAATAGGCTGAAAGACAAGACATGCATACCATGCAGCATAAAATCATAAACAAGTCACATAAAATGGCATGCAATCATCTAAAATTATTTTCTCCATAGTCATGCACTCATTTCTACGTAATCAGGAAATTCTAGGCGTTACAACTCTCCCCCTTATAGGAATTTCGTCCCCGAAATTTAGATTCCCATTGATTGCAAGGAGTGAAATTATTGGGAGGAGGATTGTTGGAGTGCAATAATTGCCCCTGCTAGGTAGAGCGATCGAACCGTGGTGCTTGTATTGCTATACGGTTTAAAAAGATTGGAGTTGCACCGTTACCACCAGCTATAGCTTTTGGTAAAGCGGCAAGCGCTCGATCCTAACAATTGGTATCAGAGCGAGGTCAGGGGGTTCAGTCTCCCAAGACGCATTTTCATACTTCTTGGGGGGGGGATTGTTGAGTTAAGCGTGCAAGGGTGAGAACAGTACTGGGATGGGGTGACCTCCGTGGGAAGTTCGTCGTACGTCAAGCTGCTGACGTTAGCGGTAAGCGCTCGATCCTAACAATTGGTATCAGAGCGAGGTCAGGGGTTCGAGTCTCCCAAGACGCATTTTCTATACTTCTTGGGGGGGGGATTGTTGAGTTAAGCGTGCAAGGGTGAGAACAGTACTGGGATGGGTGTGGCTTTGCTTCTGCCGTTCAGGTAGCTCGTTGGGTAAGTGTGAAGATCCTACCTTGTGCTTAGCTTAGAGATTTCTGTTGCTTTAGAAGGGTAGGATAGATTTGGTTGAGCTCGTAGCTCCCAATTTGTAGTTTCTGTGCTACTGTCCCTGAGCTAGTATCTGTGTTTGGCTTAGCAGGTGTGAGATCTGTGTTGCTCGGGACTGCTTTGTGGTAATTGTATCTCAGAAGACTTGAGGTACGGATCTGGATTGAGCATGGGTGATTATGCGTGCTGCTGTGTATGCCTTGCATCGTTGTATATGTTCTGTGTTGGACATTTTATCTGTTGCATACACGCATTTGTCATATTGAGCTCAGATCTGTTTAAGTCGTGCCTTGTTATCTTGATTTGTACGTACTAGGATTCTTGTTTAGAGGCTGAGCGGGTAACTCCCGTCACCCTCATCTCCCTGTTGGGATCTATTAGCCACTATGAGCGGAGTGGGTAGCTCCCACACCTCATGAGTTGGGCAACAGCAGGTTGAGCTGTGTTTTGCATCTGGTGCCGTGTTTTGAGACGATTGGGTAGCTCCCATATACTCACACACACCGTGGCCAAATCCAGTTGTATCTGTCTTTGATCAGTGATCAGCTTTGAGTTGCCTTCGAGATTCTGGCTCCCTGCCAGTGGTTGTAGCCTTCTGTTTGACTCAGCTGTTCATGCATAGCATTTGCATACATTAGTTGTTTTATGTTGCTCTCCGTACTGGGGTTTGACCCTGTGTCCCTCTGGGGCTGGTGTTGTTTGCCTGTTTGTGTTTTCAGGTTATCATGGTTACTCAGTTGGTCGTGGAGTTGACCCAGCTGGAGGTGCCCCAGGAGGTGGTTAGAGTGTCCCAGTTAGCGTATAGCGTATATGTATCAGTACTATTAGCCGGGGGATGCCCTGTGCTTTATTATATTCGGTTGTAGTGTTGTTGTTTTGCATTTGATACATGCTGTACTGTTGTACAGTGTTATTTTAAAACTGGGATATTTTGAGTATTGCAGTATTTTAAATTATGTTATCTTTCAGTCAGGCCAAAAGCGAAACTTTAGCCAATATTTTAAATGCTTCCGCTATTGTTTACGTGGTTAAACTCTATGTTTGTGCACGAGGCTTGATAGCTCCGACTGACGCTCCAGAAGCCTAGTAATCCCGGCTAGCATATCCACGCTAGCTCTCTTGTATGGAGTCAACTGAGGTGGTGGGGGAGGAGGAGGAGGCGTAGCATCATCCTGATGGGTCCTATCATGTCTGGGAGGCATTCCGATACACCAAAATATTATCACGTAAATCTAAGTGCATGACTAAGCGTCTAATTTTAAAACTCTAAGCCCAAAACTCATGCAGGGCTAAAACATGCAGCATGCAAACATAAACATAGATCGTAAAATAGTAAAATTACAGACTGGTAGTGCGACTTCTGAGCTCCACGCAGCAGGCTAGTATCCCACCAGAACCACCGCTCTGATACCAACTGAAATGAACCAGACTCTAGAAATTTTTTTTAAAACATTTGCGGAATACATACTCTGAAAGTGTGGCTCGTTCCCTTTAAAACATTCTCTAAACCGTCAATTTAAAACATAAATCAAATAAGTATTTCAAAGCGTTAAATCATCCATGCTAAAAACAGAAATCAGATTGAGTACGAGTGCTGAAAATGAACATGTTTAAAAACCAACAACTGAAAGCGTATCATAACAAAAGTTAACATCGATGCGGTCACGGGTAACTGCTGCAGCAGGCGCTCAGAGGTCCTCACTGTCACGCCCCGAGACCGAGAGTCATGACATCGGCAATATTAAACAATTATAAAAATTGTAAAACATTAAGCCATCATAGCGTAGCTCAAACCAGTTTATTAATAGTCGAAAAAAAATAATCGTTTTTACATCTGAAACTAAAATTTAAATAACAGAAATGCGGAAGCGAATAAAATACATAATTAAACAAAAATCTGAATCTTCACAAGCCCCAGAACTGATCTTGTTCTTCTTCTTCTACCTGCTCTTCATTCTTATCTGGGTGGAGAAGTAAGGGGTGAGTGTTTGGGGAAACACTCAGAAAGTGGGGGATACCATCCGAGCAAAACAACAAATATATATACATATTTACCAAAATTCGGAACAGAGCATGACAGAGCATAACGGATCATAACAGAACATGACAAAACATGACAGAGCATGACAGAGCTTGACAGAATAGCACTGATAATAACTTCGTGTCTATGGTTTACTGATCAGTCCCTAATTTTTATTCCTCTAAGGGGTCGAGGCCATGTGGTTACACCAAGTAACCCAGAGTGCGGAATATTCCGTAAACCCATATAACGATAGCAAAAATCAGTGCAAACGGAGCTTGAAACGACACAGAAATCTGAACAAGAGGTGCTCGAACAGTAGACTAAAAAAAACTGAATTTTCGAAATGAATAATATATATAATATAACAAACGATATTAATAGCAAAAGCCCACTTACACAAATTCTGAAGTCTGAATCTGGTAAAGAGTGTGAAGTCTGAAATCTGGCGGTTCCAAAAGCGTAGGAATTAATCAGCCCTTTGTCAAAAATTCTGGTGCACGACGTTGGGTTTGAACTTAAGCAGGAATTTAACTGTGAAATCTGGCAGAATTTCTGCAGGATTTTTGTGCAAGGAATTGCTGCTTTTCTTACTAAGGAGCTTTGAAAGTGTGTGAAAAATTCTGAGGCTACAGTCGTGTATTTATAGGTGTTGTGGGAGGAGGTAAAAAGTCTGCCGTTTCAGAATTTCAATCCCAGGTTTAATGGCCCTTAAAATGGCTGTTACAAAATTATTGATGTAGGCATTGATTTGAGTCTCTTAATTGGCCATTAATCCCTCTAATTTGGTAGCGATACACCAGCAGACAACATGTTTCGCATGAAATGAGACCAAGAGCTGGTATAAATCTCTTCAAACAAACACCAGTCGACTGGTTACGCAAAGTACCACAAAACGACGACGCATCAACTAATCTAAACGACGACGTTACACACGCGAGTATCGCTACTAGCAGCTGGTCACCCAGTCGCAACACAATTCCTCCCGCGACTGGTTCCAGACGCAATACTCAAAATGCATCGATTCACTAAATCAAACGACATCGTGAAGGTTACGTCAGCATTGCTTCCACCTGCTGGTTCTCCAGTCGTAACGCATTACATCGCTCTACTTCTTCTTCGCAACTGTCCATACTTCACTCTTCTTTGCGTCGCGTCTGAATCAATCTTTGTAACGCAACGTCTGGTTTTTCGTTCCCTTGCAATCTAGTCGACTGGTATAAAATCTTGCGACTGGATTGATCTTCTGTCTTTGCGCTACTGCTGAAATCATCGTTGCGTCTGGATCCTTGCGACTGGTACTTCAGCTTGCGACTGGATGCACTTGCAGCTGGTTGTCCAGTCGTTGGCGTTTTTTTTTTTTTTTTGAAGTCTGAATTTTCGGGTTTTCACACTCACTGCCAGTTGGGATGTACTCAACAGCAGGGTCATCACCTGCACCATTTAAACCTAGTGAGCCTACAGGCTCAGCATGCTCAATTTTGTAACATAACAAAGTACATACTAATAAAGTCGCATGCAAGCACATACTTGTAATAAAATAACGTTAAAACATGAATGCATGCATGGTCTTAAAACATTGCTTCATACATTTCATATCAAACATAACATATACATACATAAGGCATGACATAGCATAGCGTGAAAAACGTATGAGTCGTGTCCTGAATTGTGGACCATAGTCGATTGACCAATCTGTAAACCAACATACGCGGCGGTGTGGTTCACCCGACCGTACCTCGGGGTCCCTATATGTCACACCTCTATGCTACCACTTCACCATGCCGTGAACACATGAATCCATAAGCTCGTAATACATGGAAACAAAACTTCAACGGGCCCGGTATCCCGCATCCCCTCATCATAAATTGCCACAAATCATTCAATCCCTCGGGTTTTGTCTTTTCAAAGAACATGCCTATAACGTTCCATAAAACATTCATGATGCATGCATTTCGTAATATTATGCAAGTTTAAAAGCTTAGTCCGTTAATGTATATTTAACCATTTTCTTTAAAACGTTTACGTACATAGCATACTACATATATGATTAAATGTACATTCACGGGCTTCTTCATTTTCTACTTCGGTCAAGACTGGTTTAGGAGCCTGGCCCAATACTTCTAGACTTAACTTAAAATTTAACGTAGCCCAAGACTTATAAGAATTCCCTTACAATTTCTAACACATTCTAATGTTGACAGATTTCAACTAAATTTTGACTTTAAAATCAAATGGCTAATTTTGACTAATTTGAAAGTCAATACTTTAAAATCAAAAGACTAATTTCGACTAATTTTAAAATCAATTTTGACTTAATTAAAAGTCAAAAGGCTCCAATTTTGACTTTAAAAAACTTAAATAAACATCCAACTCAATTAAAATAAAAAGTTTGACACAATTTAAAAAATTTGGCTATTTTCTTTAAAATTGGACCTTTGACTTAAAATTAAAATAACAGGTCCATAATTAAATACTCGGTCAACATTAAAACATTTTTACTCGAGACTCGATGAACCGACCCCGGTCCAACCGAACCAAACGGTCCAGCCGAACCTAATTTGACCATCCACGATCCCAACCACGGCCGCACGAAGGAGCACGCACCGTGAGAAGGGGGACGCACGGCGCTGCACCTACACACACTGCACACGGTGTTTCTCTTCTAGCCAATGGTTCGACCATAATTTCACAACTTTGGACCACCACTAGCCCTCCCTATGACCAACATGGACCACCTAGGTGTGAGCCATAATCCCATGAGCATCCCCTCAACCGAATCAATGCAAGGAACAAATGAAAATATGATGGAATTTCATGAGTGGTGCATGGATCATGAACAAAGGTGCATAGATCTGAAATAAACACATATAATTCCTGCATATTTTCATTAAAACAGATTACTATGGCTTAAATGGTGAGAAAAAGAAAAGATATTACATGCCTGGTTCGTAGAGAAGGTAGATCTGCGAGATACCGACGTGTGGGATGCGAGATCGGGGCACGACCGCCTTTGGATCACCAAACTTGACCAATTTTCGAAACTTTGAGTGCTTGAGTGGAGGAGTAGGACGACTAATGGAGATGGAGGCTAGGTTTTGGATTAAACTTTGTGTGTTGGAAATAATGGGGTGACAAGTTTGACCCCTAAAGATGTAATTAAGAAAGGAAATGATTTTGACAGGTTTGCCCCTCCATTAGTTAAAAAGCTAATTAACATTCATAACTTGGCTTTAGAAATATCAAATTTTCGAAATCAAGGTCCCCTCATATTTGTAACACCTTAACATCCATTAAAACAACCCGTAAAGACGAAAAATGGGTTCCCCTAAAAAATAATAATAACAGCCCCAAATTTTCAGAAACAGTTGCTTAAAATAATAAATTTATTCTTGAAAATATGATAACTTAAAAATCTTAAGTTATTTTCGTTCCGGTCTTCCTTAGTCTCATCCACGCGTCCGTAACTCAAATAGGCTGAAAAACAAGACATGCATACCGTGCAGCATAAAATCGTAAACAAATCACATAAAATGGCATGTAATCATCTAAAATTATTTTCCCCCTAGTGATGCACTCATTTCTACGTAGTCAGTAAATTCTAGGCGTTACAATGAGCCCAAGCATAAACCCGAGATGTCAGTGAGTTATAAAAAGAAATTTGACTTATTGTTAAGTTCAAGTTTTCAAATATAGTAGTATATTTTAATTTGCAAGGAGCAATAGGAGGTTTTTGATAAAATATGTGGTTTTGTAGATGACCCATACCTCTGTTGGTTCGGTTAATGACCCATACTTGTCTACACGACAAACCTACTACAAACCATGATTCTTACAAAAAGATATTTTGGAAATAACAGAACTCACTTTCATGAAAGAAAATCTCAGTTCATAAAACTTGGGAGCTTGTCAGCCTGTGCTTGTGGTGACATTCAGCCGTGATATTTTGTTCATCCATGATTCTCAGTTAAGGCAAGTAAATCTGATTCTTTGCTGCATCTTGAAAACATATATTTTTGTCTTTCTTTATCCTGTTGATTGTTCGCCTGATTCATGTTTTAGTTTCATTTTACGTTCATGTTCAATTTAAACATTGGAAGTATGAATGCTATGGGTTCACAGAACGTTGTTTAAGTTTCAAAAACTCGCCGGTATGTGTCTCAGTAAGGATGAAGTTGTTTCTCAAAAAAACACTGAGTTGTACAAATCCAAGTTTAAGTATGAATTATGAAAAACATCTTCGTCCCGGTGTACTGTACAGTTCTGGATATGGCTCCGAACTTTTAGGCGGTGCTGGTCTGATCGTGATTTTGTTTCGATCAGATAAGCTCAGCTGGTCTATTTGAAAATTGTTCGTGCTGTTACAGTACCATTCATGCTCCTCTAAGCTGATCTAGTCTACATTTCTGGAAATTGTTCGTGCTGCTACGGTAACATTAATGTTCCTCTAAGCTGATCTGGTCTACCTTTCTGGAAATATTCCGTGCTGCTACAGTACCATTCATGTTCCTCTAAGCTGATCTGGTCTACCTTTCTGGAAATTGTCCAGGCTGCTACAGTACCATTCATGCTCCTCTAAGCTGATCTAGTCTACATTTCTGGAAATTGTTCGTGCTGCTACGGTAACATTAATGTTCCTCTAAGCTGATCTGGTCTACCTTTCTGGAAATATTCCGTGCTGCTACAGTACCATTCATGTTCCTCTAAGCTGATCTGGTCTACCTTTCTGGAAATATTCCGTGCTGCTACAGTACCATTCATGTTCCTCTAAGCTGATCTGGTCTACCTTTCTGGAAATATTCCGTGCTGCTACAGTACCATTCATGTTCCTCTAAGATGATCTGGTCTACCTTTCTGGAAATATTCCGTGCTGCTACAGTACCATTCATGTTCCTCTAAGATGATCTGGTCTACCTTTCTGGAAATTGTCCATGCTGCTACAGTACCATTCATGCTCCTCTAAGCTGATCTAGTCTACATTTCTGGAAATTGTTCGTGCTGCTACGGTAACATTAATGTTCCTCTAAGCTGATCTGGTCTACCTTTCTGGAAATATTCCGTGCTGCTACAGTACCATTCATGTTCCTCTAAGCTGATCTGGTCTACCTTTCTGGAAATATTCCGTGCTGCTACAGTACCATTCATGTTCCTCTAAGCTGATCTGGTCTACCTTTCTGGAAATATTCCGTGCTGCTACAGTACCATTCATGTTCCTCTAAGATGATCTGGTCTACCTTTCTGGAAATATTCCGTGCTGCTACAGTACCATTCATGTTCCTCTAAGATGATCTGGTCTACCTTTCTGGAAATTGTCCATGCTGCTACAGTACCATTCATGCTCCTCTAAGCTGATCTGGTCTACATTTCTGGCCTGATCTGTGTTGTTCGTTTCTAAGCTTATTTGGTTTCTCAATGCTGAATCTACTATTCCAAAACTGAAATTACTGTTCCAAAACTTAGTTTCCTGTCCTACCGCTGAGTTGACTCCCCAAAGCTGAGTTGACTTTCCAACACTGAACTGAAACTGTTTGACCTTCCCTACCTGAGCTGACCACCTAGTTGCGATCT
The DNA here is from genome assembly GCA_001598015.1 of Dorcoceras hygrometricum. Lineage (NCBI taxonomy): Eukaryota > Viridiplantae > Streptophyta > Magnoliopsida > Lamiales > Gesneriaceae > Dorcoceras > Dorcoceras hygrometricum. The sequence goes on along the minus strand of KV004551.1, from coordinate 30,219 downwards.
GATTCAGTTTGCGTCCGTGCTCAACTACCTTTTTTTTAAGTTCAGCTCTTCACTTTCATTGAACAGATTTCACAGAATAATTACCGTATCAGTATTCGATAATCCATTATTCCGAATTGGAGACCATTGTTAAATCCCTGACACTCTATTCTTCGAACATTCACCTGAGCTGATTTCAGTTACCATCTGCTCGCAACCAACCTGTACACTCATTGAGGTTTTAAGGGTTAAACGATTTTTAAAAAAGTGAACCACACGAGTTTAAGTGATCTGAATCAGATCAGAACCTTTATTTCAAAAATATTTCATCATTTTAAAGGAATTAATTTTCAATTTAAAGGATTTATGGCATAGATAACAGACGGTCAAACCTAGAAGGGTGAGCGAGCTGACTGACAAACCAGCGTGCCCCTTCAACAGTTAAGTTGGGATTTATTTTCCTGTTCCTGAATTCAGATTTTAGCTTGATCAAGCGCCATGGACCTATGGAGAGCTTATAAGCATCAGGATGCAAGCCCATCTGGCCGCTCAGGATGATGACATGTGGTTTGTTATAACAGATGGACCCATGAAGATTATGAAAGCAAACAAGACGATGACGATTATTGCTGGTGCTCCACAGAGGATAGAAAAGACCAGATTGGAGTATACACCAGAGGACAAAAAGAAAGCCAACCTGGACAATGTAGCAAAGGAAATACTATAAAGACGTTGGACAAGAACATGTGTAGAAAGATAAAAACCTACGCTACTGCCATAGAAATCTGGGAGAAGTTGACACAACTCTGCAAAGGCAACGATGAAACAAAAGAAAACAAGCTGACTGTTGCCCAGCAGAAGTATGAATCTATCAAGATGAGAGAAGGAGAGACGATGACGGATTTCGACGAGAGATTCAGCTCTGTGGTGATTGAGCTGAAAAGTATTGGCAAAGAATATACCAACAGAGAACTGGCTACTCAAGGTGTTGAGAGCTCTTCCAAGGGCATGGGATGTAAAAGATGATGGCCATGCACGAATCGAAAGATCTGAACAGTTGGAACTCCACGATCTGTTTGCAAAGCTTAAAGCCTATGAGTTCGAGTTGGAAACCAGATCAGAGGCTGAGCCATCAACCTACAACCCACAAAGGCTCTGCTACTACAACTTCATAACAGAACTCACCAAGCAAGACAGTAGAGAAAATAAGCAACGACGTCATGTCCCTCTTCATAAAGAAGTTTGGGAAAGTTATGAGAAGATCTCACAATCCTTCTTTCAATTACAACAATGCACGTAAATCAGAAAAGATTTCTACTGATCAAAATTGTTATAACTGTGGGAGACCAGGGCATTTTGCAGCTGATTGCAAGAATCCAAAGAAAGATGACAAGCGGTCCAAGAGAAAATAAGAAACAGATTTGAGAAGAGGCCCAACAAGAAGAATGACCGAAAGGTTCTTGTTGCTGAGGAGAGCAACAAAAAATGGACGGACTCAGATTCTGAAACAACCTCAAGCAGCTCATCAAGTGAGAGTGAGCAAGAAGAAGTCCACTGCTTGATGGCCAACCACACCACTGATGATGAGGTATTCGATTTCTCTAATAGTGAATTTACACGAGAGGACCTCATCAATGCACTTAATGAGATGGTCCATGTGTACAGAAAGCTGTCTCAGACATTCGAGGAAATTAAAGTTGAAAACAATGGTTTGAAAAATAGTTCAGAAGAACCAAGCACTGCTCAGCTTGGGGAATCTGACAGTTTACAAACTGAGTTGAGTAAGCTGAAAATTGAGAATGAATATTTTAGAACAAAGTCCTGTGAGCTCTCATCTGGAAACGAAAGATTAAATCATGTGATGAGTTCCTGGACTAAGTCTTCAATTTCCTTAAGTAAGCTGCATGAGACCCAGAAGCCATTAAATGAAAAATGTGTCTTAGGTTTCAGCTTTGGTGAAAGCAGCTCTGAGGAAACATGTACTCAATCAGATCTGGCAGATGATAAGTTGAAGAAAATGAATTTTGTCAAAGCCAGTGTGATACATGATGTTTATGAGTCGGTTAAGTATGATGATCAGTTCACTGGACAGCTGAACCATAAGGGCAAAAACGGTATTGGTTACATAAAGCCTGAGAACTGTAAGCCCAGCTGGCTAAAGAACAGACTTGATAAGGATAAGGCGAAAGCTGTACTGAAGTTGTCTGTTCCGAACCAGCAAATGCGTGGTTCTACAAAGGCTAAATGGGTAAAGATTCAGCCCAAGCATGATCTGAATGGTCAAAGTACATAACCAAAGCTCAACAGATCGCACAGAATTCTGCACGAACCTTTGTGGACCTCCATACTGGAAAAGTGTAAAGGTAATTCAAGTATGGGTCCCGAAAGGGGTAATCCAATCTGGACCCAAGTAAAATTGAGTACCAAAAGTTTATTTTCATGATTCAGTGATAAGCTGCGTTCAAGGAAAGTTTGTTGAAATTTATGAAGAGCAATTTACTAGTGTGTTTGAGCTACCGTCAGAAGGGCTGATGTTAGTAGATGAGGTGCCTAAAGATCTGATAAAGGAAGCGAGGACAGCATTTTCTGCGTCTGGTGAACCGATCAAGACTTCGTGTAAGAAGAAGGAGATGAATGTTGAGTTCAGATTGTTGAATGATATTCTGGCGAAGACTGTTATGGTCAAGGCTGGATCTTTTGATGCCGTAACCCACGAACAATTTCTTCTTATGGTGGCTATCCATGGCGGTGTCAAAAACAACTGGAGAAAATTTTTGTTCGACATACAAAAGGCCATGGTAACTAAATCATTGAAGCAAGTCAAGGGGTTTGCTGCTCAAATCTGTGTTATACTAAAGGAAGATCCAGATCTGACCTTGGGCGAGTCGAAGACTTTCCCACCTCTGAGGATCTTAACTGTCAAGACTGTTGGCACTTACGTTTCTAAAAACAAGCCTGTGTCAACTACTGCTGAAGAGGTGACAGATGAGACCGTGGTGGAGAAGGTGGTTAAGGCAGCATGGAAGAGGAGATCCGCTCCTACCGATGAACCTGTTGCAAAGAAGAAAAGGACTACTGTTGGGAGAGCTGATCCCAAAGAGAAAACTTTGGAGATTGTACCAGTGAAGCTGTACCCATTTCTGTTGTACCAGCTGTGAGCCCTAGCGCTCAACGACGCCAATTACCGAAAAGAAAGTTGATTTTGCAAGAATCAGATGAGGAGCAAGATGAGGCGGAGATAGTTAAGGATAAGACAGCTGTGGAGGAGACAGCTGAACAGGAGATAGTTGTGGTAGAGACAACAGATAAGGAGGAACCAGCTGTGGAGACAGCTGAGGAGACCATTGATATGGAGAATATCGAGATGGAGACACTTAGACGACAGATGATAAAGAGAAAGTTGATGATGAGAAAGCTGATGATGAGACAGTTGATGATAAGAAAGTTGAGGAGGAGAATAAATGTGAGGAAACAGAGAAGGAGGCTACTGATAAGAGGAATAGATTTGAGGAGGATATTGACTATGAGGATACGGAACCCTTGAACAAGGTTCTGAAGCTTACTGAGACATATATGTCTTATGAGGAGTCGATTTTTATTGATGATCTTTTGCAGTAGATTCCTGAAGACATGATGCTTCCATCTGTTATAGCTGAAGAGCCTACAAAATTTAAGTTCGGAGGCGTGATTGCATTTAGGAAAGTGGATTGGCACAAGGACACCCTTCCTACGATTGACCCTACTGACAAGGGGAAGGAGCACCTTGTTGAAGAGATAAAGTGCAATCCAGCTAAATAGATGTTTACTTTGATTTCTGCAGATGTTGAGTTTCTTGTACAGATTAGAGAAGCTGTTGTCAAAGAAATCGCTTCATTATTTTATTCTTTCAGTATTCGTAGCCTGTAAGATTTGACATCAGTTCCAGATCTTGCAGAAAAGGAAGAGCAGGTGCTTCAATGGGCTGAGACTGATTCATTGCAGACAGCTGTTCGGAAGCGTTTGTATATAACAGCCAAGTATAGAGAAATGTTACTTAGAAAATTTTTGGAGGCAAGACACAAAATTTTGAATCCGGTACGCCCACTCTTTCAGAAGCTCATAGAATTTCGCTAATTAATCTGCTGGAGCAACTGAAGCAACACATATTGGAGTGGACACAGCCGTGTAGCTCAAAGCTGTTTCAAGGAGCTGTTGTACAGAGTGGAGGGATTCATTCCCAATTTTATCTGAATGTTACTTCTACCGGATGGGTAAGGCCTTTATTTTTTATTGACGGATCTTGGCAAGTTGTAGAGGGTGCAGATCCGAGGCCTGTGAGGTTAGCTATGCCACGTATTTCAAGACCAAAGAGGCTTCCTCCGGAGACCATTCGTGGATGCATTTTCCCCCATTTGTATTTTTATTGAACCAGTCCAAGATCTAGATTCTCGAAAACCTTACTCCGGGATTGTTCAGAGGCTCTGGGCTGATATTTGTACAGATGTAGTTCAGTTTTCGCTTTTTGGACATCTTCAACCAGTAGGAACCTACAATCTGCGTAGAGATATAGTTACTGTAGATTCAGATTTGGATGCAGAGAGGATTCCAACAGGGACTTTTGATGCGTTTCAGCATTGTTCTGAATGTAGAGGGTTTTGTAGATTTTTTTGTACAGCCAGAGATACAGTACATTTCTTCCAGTTCAAGCTCAGATAGTTCAGCGCCTACTAGTCCAAGATCTGCCTGTTCGACTTCATCCAGTTCTTCTTCAAGTGCTTCCCGTATGCATTTCACAGATGATATTCCTCAGGCTTCTCAGATTGCAATGCCTAATGTTGTTCTTCCTACCAATTTCACAGAATCGATTGCACAGCTCCAGGCTTCTATTGATCATATTAAACTTGAGCAGCTGTCGACTCATGACAGTATAGACGAACTCAAGGCTGCCCTTTAAGGGAAAATTACAAGTCTTGAGATGGCATTTGCACAAACTAACTCTCGTCGGGATATGATATTTAGAGCCAAAATGCATGACATCCGCAAGGAGATACAGATTCAAAAGGCTGCTTTGACGCAAGAACTGACTGCTTTCCGTTTGGAAACACAGGAGGGCCTCAATACTCTTCGTGCTCAACTGTCTGAAATCATTGCCTATATTAATAGAGAGCGTGATGAAAAAAAGGGGGAAGAGAGTAGTAGAGGTCCACAGCCTGAAGATCGAAGCAGACCTAGTGGTGAAGGAGGAAGCAGCAGCGAACCTTCGAGGAAAAGAGGTGGATCCTACAGAGGGAGAGGAAGCAGGAGTTCAGGATTTAGTCGAGGTTTTCTTGAGCAGTTTTTCTTTATTCAGTTCTTGTACAAAACTCTTGTACTTAGCTGGTTTTGATTGAATATATAGCGACTTCGAGCAATTGTCATTTGTATCTTTTTAAGTCATAGGCTACTAGTTTTGTCATCACCAAAAAGGGGGAAATTGTTAAGATAAAATTTATAAGTTTTGGTGATAACATAAACAAGATAAAGAACTGAATATAAACTATCATATTTGGAATATAAGTCTATCAGATTTGAAGTTATCGGATTCCATCAGATTTGGATTAGAAGGTATCGGGGACTCAGATCCGTTCAGATTTGGACTAGGTGTATCTTACAGATCGTATCAGAGTATTTCATATAAGAGCGTATCAGATCTGTTCAGAGAGTTACGTAATTCAGATCCGAGAGATTTGTTCAGAGGTTTATGTATCAGATTCAGTACAAAGGCTTTGTAATCAGATCAGAGCGTATCAGTTCAGAGGCTTCGTTAATAGATCAGATCAGATCAGAACCATTCAGCTCACAGACTCAGTTCAGTACATAAACTATTTGGGTCAGAGATTTATTCTATAGATCAGATCAGACCAGAGGTCTCTAAGGTATAGAATAGAGAGATATTTCAGATCAGATCGATGCTATTCGTAGAAAGATTTCCGATCAGACTAAGATTCAGATAATGAGAGAGAAAAAGGGATATATTCGTAAAGGAGAAAAGATCCTGAAGCTTGTATTTATTCGAAATAGCTTAAGCAGATTTCAGCTTAGAGCTTAACAGATTTCAGATCTCAGCTTCAGATCTTATCAGCTATTGATCCAGATGATTCAACGATCAGGATTAAATCAATAAAGCCTGTTTGACAATTTGGATTGAAGAAAGACAAGATCAGAGCTATTTGGAGTATATTCTGCAGAACGCAGAGTTGGTTCAAACGATGTTTACCTACTTTGGTATAAAAGTCAACTAAGCTCTGACAACAGCAGACAAACCTCAACTCAGCATTAATGGCACAATTAATGCCCGATACGATGAAGATATTCAAATGAGGCTTGTGTATACTGGCTCATTAAATGACCGTTGAATATGGATGTTATAAATAGCTCAATTGATTCAACAGAGAAGCTCTCGGCGGATTTACTCTCGCATTTTTACAAGATCTCTGTCTATTTACAATCTCCGTCTCTCTGATTTTTTCGAAAATCTTTTAAGTCAAAAACTATTCGATATCCCAGCTCTCAAATCTCGAAGAACATCATTGGAGCTTTTCATGCTTAAACAGGAACTCATCTTCGAGATATCTTCTTGTTTACCTTAGCCAAATATTCTTATTGCTCAAACCAGAATAATTACAAACTCCGTGTGTTGTATTCATTGATTTATTCGAAATAGAGTCTGTAAAGAACTTTCTCTTTGAAGCAGTTCTAAAAATACACTTACTTGTAACTAGCAGAGGATTCTGCGTAGATTTGGGTGCTAGGAGTTCACGTTAAGTGAGGCTTACGTGATTGGATGTTTGCAGAAGCTGTAGCCATCAAATCTTCTAGTGGAACCTTTCTGAAAAGGAAGAAGTGGAGACATAGGATATTGATATCCGAACTTCCAGAAACAAATTCTTGACTCTTATCTATTTATTTACTTGCATCAGTTTTTATTAACTGTTCACTTTTCAATCGGTTTATTTCTGTACATATTTTGTTAACCGAGAAAATAGATTTGAACTGAGAGCCTCAAAGCTGGTCACTCAGCTTTGAGTTAAGCACAGGCTTGTAAAACGTTTTTAAAGGATTTTAAAAAGAAAAATTGAAGGAGTTCATTAAACCCCCCCCCTTCTGAACTCATGGGCTTATTTTAACTCTATTTCGATCATATTGATCCTATCAGCGTGATCCTAGAGATAAACACAAATTTCCAGTCTGAGACAGTTCTCGCCGACTTCATCTTCTGATATGTGATTTTTATTATTATGTCACAGAGTATTTCTCTTTTGAGTTTTAGTATGTTTTGACGTCATTTGTGGTGGATTTCGGGTTTTAGTTCACTATGTCAGGAAGAGGAAGAGGTAGAAGGAACAAGCCTGTAGAGGAGGTCAGCCTAGACAATAACACCCGTGTTTTAGCTGGAATGGTTCAGCTCCTAGAACAGCTCATAGGTCAGTAGAGCCGAGGTAATGGCCAATCTTCCAGCAGAGGGTCCAATCAAGAAGATCCTCAGAAAGGTTTCGACGGTAGAGACCGAAACAGTTTAATGGGCATAGTCGATGCGCTTGTTACTGAAAGCTGTATCAAGTCTATGGAGGTCATTTTACTACCACCAGATGCTAGATCTGGACAGTCCCAGGTGTGCCATCTACATGCTGAGAGATGATGCCATGATTTGGTAGGAGGGAGCCAAACTGACAGTGGACTTGGCTAATCTCTCATGGGAGTAGTTCAAGATAGTGTTCTTTGATCAGTATTCACTAGTGATATGCAGTACGAGCTGAAGAGGGAGTTTCTAACGTTGAAATAGGGGATCATGTCTGTTCGGGAGTATGTCCGCAAATTTGAGAGAGAGTGCTTCTTTGTACCTCTGATTGGAAAGGATTTGAAGGAGAAGCTGCCACATTTTGTCCACGGTTTGAAGCCTACACACAAACATAATGTTAGGCTAACTGAGCCTAAGGACTTCAGGGCAGCAATGGACAAGGCCCTCCGAGCTGAACAAGACTGGAAAGAGATTGAAGAGGAGCGTCAGCAGAAGAGGCAGGCCTTTCAGCAGAAAGATCAGAGACCTTCCAAGAGATATAATCGGAATCAGTAGAGGCCACAAGGACAAAAACCTCTGCTACCCCAACCTATCAGTGTAGTTCCCACCATCGACAACCGGCCAGTTTGCCCGAAGTGTCAGAAGAACCATTCTGGTCAGTGTAGAGCCTGTCAGGACGTCTACTACAAGTGTGGTGCTCCAGGCCACATTGCTCGGAACTGCCCAAAGTCAAAGCAGCTGGTGACCAGCAGAGGTTATGTCATGATAGCTGAGCAGGCCAACCCAGACTCTACTATAGTTACGGGTAAGATTTTGATTGCTGATATGCCCTCTACTTCCCTAATATATTCAGATGAGACCCATTCATTTATAGCAGAAGAGTTTGCTAAGAAGTTACCTTTCAGAGCGAACCAATTGTCCATAGGTTTTTGTGTGATCGTACCCTCAAGGGAGGAATTGATAACCTATGATTTATTTCATGATTTAGAACTCAGACTCCAAGTAAATTTAGTTACTGCTGACCTAATTGTTTTACCTATGCCTGAGTTTGATTTGATTTTGGGTACAGACTGGCTAACTATGTACGGAGTAGTAATTTATTTTAAGCTCATAACAGTAGCTGTCAAGCCACCCAAGGGAGACTAGTTTTCGTTTGAAGCTAACAGCTTAGGAGAGTTTCTCGTATTATTTCAGCTTTGAAAGCCCAAAGTTGTTTAAGGAAGGTTGGAGTAGGATTTTTGGCTATCTTATCGTCCCTAGCTGTTGCTAGTAAGCCCGAGCTGTCAGAAGTGGAGGTGGTGAACGAGTTCCCCAAGTTTTCCCAGAAGACATCTACGGACTACCTCCAGATCGAGAACTAGAATTTGTGATCGACTTAGTACCAGGAGCATCACCTGTTTCCAGACCACCATATCATCTTGCTACTACTGAGATGAGGGAACTAAAGGAGAAAATTCAAGATCTGTTTGACAAGGGCTTCATTCGACCTAGTACATAACCATGGGGAGCCCCTGTGCTGTTTGTCAAGAAGAAGGATGGGAGCTTGAGGTTCTGCATAGATTATCATGAGCTGAATAAGCTTACTGTTAAGAATAAGTATCCCCGTCCTAGGATTGAGGATTTGTTTGACCAACTGAATGGAGCAGCAGTGTTTTCTACGATCGACATGCGATCTGGTTATCATAAGTTGAAGATCAAGGAAGCTGATATTTATAAGGCGACATTCAGAACACGCTCATTATGAATTCCTAGTAATGCCTTTTGGACTAACAAATGCTCCTTCAGCTTTTATGTATTTGATGAATAGAGTTTTCCAACCGTACTTGGATCAGTTCATGATAGTATTTATAGACGACATTCTAGTGTACTCCAAGAATATATCGGAGCAATCAAGTCAGCTTAGGGCAGTGCTGCAAGTTCTTAAGAGCAAAAACTGTTTGCTAAGTTCAGTAAGTGCGAGTTTTGGCTGGAGAAGGTTGCATTCCTAGGTCACATCATTTCCAAGTATGGATTAGAGGTTGACCAGCTAAGGTCAAAGCAGTTCGGGACTGGCCTATGACCAAGACTGTTTCAGAGATCAGAAGCTTTTTGGGTCTTGGTGGATACTAGACGTTTTATTTAAAGGGTTCTCGAAGGCAGCCGTTCCATCAACCTCTCTGACTAAGAAGCAAGTTAAGTATTAATGGACCCCTGATTGTCAGCTGAGTTTTGAGAAACTGAAGCAAGCTTTGGTTGAAGCTCCAGTGCTGACCATAATTTTGTCATTTTCACGGATGCGTCCAAGCTGGGTTTAGGTGTTGTCGATGCAGGACCGAAGAGTAATTGTGTATGCTTCCAGGCAGCTAAAGAACCAGGAGAATAATTACCCTACGCACGATCTACGCACGATCTGGAGCTAACAGCTGTAGTTTTTTCCTAGAAGATTTGGAGGCATTACCTGTATGAGGAGAAGTGAAAAATATTTACATATCACAATAGCCTTAATTACTTTTTCACCCAGAAGGAACTGAATATGAGACATAGGAGATTGTTGGAGCTGGTGAAGGATTATGATTGTACCATCAACTATCATCCAGGTAAAGCCAATGTGGTGGCTGATGCATTGAGTAGAAAGTCAGTAGGATTAGCTCAGCTTACAGCTCAGAGTCCGTTAGCTTATGAGATTGGGAAATTTGGGTTAGAGCTGGTACCTATAATAGTACTGCAACCCTGGCCATCCTCTCCATTCAGTAATCATTGATAGAACAGATCAGAGAATGTCAGCTGAGGGACGAGAAGCTGAGGAAGTGGAAGAAGCGAGATGAAGAGAAAGGTGGTATCTCTACACTTCAGAAGGGGGAGTTGTCAGATAACAGGGCGGAATGTGAGTTCCTCAAGTAGATACCTTGAGATATGATATAATGGCCGAAGCTCATACAACCCCATACTCAGTTCTGTTGGGGAACCGTGGCGGATCCGGATCATGCCTCCCGGCGAGGCAGCGGAAGAACAAAAATATGCCGGGAGACGATCAATACAATTCAAAATCCAAACACAATATGACCATTCATAGGGTGTTTCTCGGGGTTACCTTTCTGGCGTCTAGGCGCCTGGCTCCGACCAGTTTCACGAGGAAACCGGCACTTCACGGTAGGCGGTGGTAGATTACGTCAATCAGGTCCACGACCGAAAGGGAGACTCCTTCGTCAGCCTGCACTAGAAAGCCTGACGAGATCAGCACGGACGGATTCTCCTCGTCAAGTTGGCCGGAACAAATTCCGGCGAAGCGAGGCGGCGGCAGCGTGCACCGGCGGCGGCGGCGTGAGGTTGGAGGAAAGGGGGCGGCGCCTTTTTCTAGGGCTAGGGTTTTGTTGTAATCAAGTTATGATTAAGTGTTATGATTTGAAGCCCTTAAGTCTAATTAAATAGACTTGTGATAGAATTGGACCGGCCCAACGGGCCTAGGTCCAACGGATGAACATTCGGTTCATCCCTATCACCGCGACTTCATCATAACTCCGATCGTCGATCAGATCGGACTGATCGACTCAGTTTCCAAAACTGAATACTATGATTTGAAAAACCATTTTTCAGAACCCCAGTGCAAAATGACAGTTTTGCCCCTCAACAGCGGGAAATCACGATTAAACCCCTGCTGACTTTAGGAAGTCGCACTCCCCAAAATCCTCTTCCTATGCTCAACACATTGATCTCAGTATCCGTGCGGGAATCTCGAATCCAGTACTTGTGTGACCCTCAATGGTTCAGGGATACAGCTAGCCGTGGGCCAACAACCATTGTGGCTCCGGAATCACAATTCCGGACTTGCCCATCGGATCATGGTAAGAGCGTCTAGCAACATCGCCCCATGATCCCCTAGGTATCACTGATAGTGCCTGCAAGAACCAGTTGGTCGTGGTTAGCGTACAGTACGGTACTTTCAATCCATATATCCCGATCAGATCAACGACCATTGGTAAATCGAGAGTCGCTATAGATCCGATAGCTATGCATAAATCTTGGAGATCGAATAGTGACATCGCGAGTGTAACTCATCAGGCCCAAGTTTCTTCTTGTATACCCATTTGCACCCAATAGGAACAATTCCTTCGGGAGGATTAACAAGAGTCCAAACTTGGTTATCATGCATCGAGTCAAACTCAGACTGCATTGATTCAAGCCACAAATTAGAATCTGCATTGGAAATTGCCTCCTTGAAAGTTCTTGGATCAGATCCAATGACTTGATCACCTTGATCATCTTCAAGGAGAAAACCATATCTCTCAGGAGCCATAGGAACCCTTTCGGATCTCCTAGGTGCGACCATTTCTGGTATTGGCTCTGGAGGTGTGAGAGACTCACCTGGTACTTTGATTGGATCTCGAACCTCTTCGAGTTCTACTATCTTGCCCTTTCTATCAAGTAGAAATTCCCTTTCCATAAAGGTGGCATTCCTAGAAACAAACACTTTTGTTTCGCTGGGATAGTAGAAGTAGTATCCAATGGAATTCTTTGGATACCCAATGAAGTAGCATAAGATGGATCTCGTATCCAGCTTATCTCCCACTGTCTACTTCACGTAAGCAGAACATCCCCAAATCCTCATGTATGAGTACTTGGCTGGTTTGCCCATCCATATCTCATATGGAGTCTTATCCACTGCCTTGATGTTGACATTGTTCAACACCATTACCGCCGTTTCTAGCGCATATCCCCAAAACAAGGTAGGAAGTTCAGTGAAGCTCATCATAGATCGAACCATGTCTAACAGGGTTCGATTATGACGCTCCGCTACACCATTGAGCTGTGGTGTGGTCGGAGGGGTCTACTGTGTGAGAATCCCATTCTCTTTTAGATAGTCTTGAAATTCAGCACTCAAGTATTCACCACCTCGATCAGATCGAAGTGCTTTAATACTTTTGCCTAATTGATTTTCTACTACAGCCTTGAATTCTTTGAACCTTTCAAAGGATTCAGACTTGTGCTTCATTAAGTACAAGTACCAATACCTAGAGTAATCGTCGGTAAAGGTGATGAAGTATGTGTGACCGTATTTAGTACCAATACTAAACGGGCCACACACATCAGTATGGATCAAATCCAATAGGCCTTGAGCACGCTCATCCTTGCCCTTGAAGGGTTGCTTAGTCATCTTTCCCTTGAGACAAGACTCACAAGTCGGTAGGGAGTTAATGTCTGACAGATCAAATATGTCACTCCTAACTAACTTGTTCATCCTACTTAGAGAAATATGACCTAGCCTAGTGTGCCAAAGTTGTGCTGGGTTCAAGTTATCGTGTTTCCGTTTAATAGTTGTTGTATGTGCTTCGACATCGCGAGTTGGAACGTCTTTTAATTTTAAGGTGCATAAATCGTTTTCGCGTTCCCCAATTCCAATTAAACATTCATTCTTGTAAATATTGCAAATCGAATTAGCAAACATACAAGAATATATCCATCACTATCAAGCATAGAAACAGAAATAATGTTCTTTATTAATTCGGGAACAAATAAAACGTTTCTCAATAACAACTTAAAATCAGAAGACAGAAATAAATAAACATCTCCTATAGCTACTGCAGCAACCCTTGCTCCATTGCCAAGCCTCAAGTGGGTCTCACCCTCTCTAAGACGTCGGCTTCTTGTCATCACCTGAAAATCATTACAGATATGAGATCCACATCCGGTATCAAGTACCCAAGAAGTCGAACTAAGAGACATATTTATTTCAATATAGAACATATCTTTCGCAGTTCGCAACTGCTCGAGGTACTCCTTGCAGTTCCTCCTCCAATGCCCAG